>VUQK01037689.1:3048-14345 GCA_015106715.1 Bujurquina vittata | reverse complement strand
AACCGGAGTACCCGGAGGAAACCCACGCAGACACGGGGAGAACATGCAAACTCCACACAGTGAGAGAGAGGCTGGGCGAGGTGGAATTGAACCCAGGCCTTCCAGATGGTATTCAAACTGTGAGACAGCAGTGCTAACCACCGCGCCACCGTGCTGCCCATTTTTAAGTTAAATAGTAAATTTCTGTTTTGTTTAGTTTTTCCTCCATCTTGCTGGTTCATGTTAAACATTATTCTAACTCTATCATCAGTATCTTAATTGATGTTTTGCTGCAAGAGTTTTGTCCCATATAATTTGGCCTAACTATTGATATGATGATCAATACAGATTTGATCTACATTTTTTCCACTACACTTATCTGATCACCTAGCTTTTTCCTTGATTGCAGCCTTCTAACTCTGCTTCAGCTGTGCCACTGCTTCCCCATGTCACCCTGGCCGACAGTGCCAAACGGTGGCTGGCTATGCCATATGGCGCTTCTTTGAGAAAAAACACGGTAGAAAGGTGTTTTTTTAGGGGTTTTTTTTAGGGCAGCTTTTAAAGGGGTTCACAAAAGGAAGAGACTGTGATTACACATCCTTCCTATGGTTATCATATATAAAAATATGTATTGGTATTGTAATTTAAAATGAATTGTGTTGTTATTTACTGTTTATTTATTGCTTTATTTGCAGATATTACTAGGCATTTTCTTCATCCTGGTTGCGTTGCTGTTCACCGTTGCCCTCTTCATTTCAAAGTAAGTCATGATTTGTCCTGTAACACAAAAACACAGTTTAAAGTCTGAGTCCTGAAAGGCAGGCGATTTGCCAGAAATAAATAGTGCAATTGTTTGATTTAATCATATATATTAAAGTTTAATACTGGAAATCGATATTTATTTATTTCTCTCTCTCTTTTCCCCTTTTCTCCTCAGTTTGGATAAAGCTCTCCACTCAGCTGGCATCAGCTCTGGGTTCATAATCTTTGGCACCAACCTAACCAATCCCCTGAATGAACTTCTTTTAGCCTTGCAACCTGTGAGTATCCTCTCATCTCTCATGTTGAAACGATGATTACTCAATTAAGATATGCTTAAATCCATGTTTTTTTGTTTCTATCATCATTAACCAACACTGATTTAAAGCTTTAGCACTGGTCACTTCTAAATCAGCTTGAAACTTTGTTTAAAACTTAAGGTGTATCTCTTTTATGTGTGCTGCAGCTAAACATGAATGTCTCGATTACATGTGCACCTAGATATACTTTAAAGAAATACAATTCAGTTTCTGGGTAAATACAAATTAATAATAAATAAAATTAGGATACACAATACTCATCCTTAGTTGATATTTTGGAGGTCATTGATTTTTCAAGTCTTTTAGCATCATACACCTTCACTCAGGAATCCCAGCAAGGGTTGTTCAGACCCTGGCTTGTTTCCCAGCAGCATTGGCGAAAGGATCACTCCTCCTCATTGAAAGCCATCTGGAGGCCCTCTCTGCAGCTTCCAGAGTGGTCATGATAGCTTTCTTTTTTGCAGCACTGGTGACTGAAAAAGCTGTACGTTAAACAGCACACGCCATACCTTCTTGCCTGTACTCCTGCACTGACCTACCAGCTCCATTTCTGCTTATTTGCCTTTTCCATACAGTCCTCCCAAGGAACAGTTAGTTCTATAAGAAGCAGCTTCTTTGATAAGGCCAATTCACCATGCACAGCAAAGTTGTCATGACATGGCTGCTAAGTTGAGTTAAATACTTAAGTTGACTCACAGATGCCAGTCCAGTGCTGAGATAAGCTATTAGTGAAACTGGTCTTCACCCATTTTAAAGGTTATGTACCTCTAAGCACTGATTTGGGGGACAAAGGGCATAGAATGACTCCTGCCTAAATGTGGAAATTTTCTGGCCAGATAGAGTATCACAAATCATTGGTGTCATGTATTTGAATGATTGAGCCAGTATTTTGTTATTTTTTGCTACAAAGAAGACCTTGATGAAACTTGGAAAAGCATCAATTCCAGCTCATGAATAAAAATTTATTATGATGGCATTAATAAGATTTGTCCATTTTTTAAACTGTCCCATGATCGGTGTTTTAACTTGGGTTTGATACTAGAGCTTTTCAACTCTGGATGTAAACAATGAGTGACCAAATATCATTTAATTGTGAAAATAATTTTAGTAGTATTGTAAAATACTAATGTCCAATTTGTGAGCTACACACACACACACACACACACACATATATATATATATATATAAATAAAATATATCATATATAAATAAAATGTTTTTGAGGCTTGAATGATACATTTTAAAATAGCAAATCCCATTCTTTCTTAGAGGTCATGGCTGATGGTCAGAAATACCTGCTAAAAAATCCTATGTTGAGATTGGTATGCTAAGGCAGATTTTAAAGAAAAAAATGATTGACATCCTAGACCATTAAATAATCACTTCACAGAGAGCGGCATTGATTAAAAGGTGAAGGCCAGTGTTTAGATGTATGACCTTGGCTTTTAAGAATTTAAGCACACCACACTATGGAAGGGATGCTAAATGTGTGGGAATCTAGCTTCAGGTAAAATCTGAACGCCACATGTTGCAGAGCAACAGTTGTTGATGTTCAGCTTTTTCTTGATATCCTAATGTACTGCATACTGCAGAGAATTCATTGGAGTTGACCAAATATTATGATAATACCAATTTTCACCACATACCGGTTGCTACTTGAAAGGTGATCCTCCTAAATGTTTAGCTCTGGATGCTATAATTATTTGTGTGCATTTAAATGAGATACTGCAGCTGATCTCTGTTTGTGGTATCACAGGTTTTTCCACTGGATTATATCCTGATCACAGTTATCACCGTGTACTTTGTACTCACATCCATGGCCGGCATTCGTAACATGGGCATATGGTTCTTTTGGATAAGGGTAAGAAAAGGTCCTATTTATGTGTTTAAAATTTTGCAAATGCCCAGTTAATTGCATGATGATGTGTTCTTTTTTAGCTGTACAAAATAAGACCCAAGAGAACTCGTCCCCAGGCTCTCCTCTTCCTCTGTATGATTCTTCTTTTGATTGTCCTACACACCAGCTACATGATCTACAGTCTAGCCCCACAATATGTCATGTACGGCAGCCAGAAATATGTTGTACAGGTAAGGAAAAATTCATGCGCATTCCTGTTATATTTCTTTGTTTTTACTCTACCCCGCGAGAGCTACCTCTAAAGATGAGTTTCTAATGATGGCAGCGTCAGTTAGTCAGTGGGTTCAAACCACTTTGGTCCAGCTTGGTGTAGGCAGCAGCACGGTCTCTACAGGCTGACAGTGGAGCTTTTAGACTCTTGTTCGTTTTCAGTTCCGTCTTTCTATATTAGACTATGTGGCTTTTGCAGTGTGGATCTGCTGTTTGACAGTCTACCCTCCATGTGTTCTGATGTAGCCGTGCTCTTTCTCTCTGTGTGGGTGTTATGCTTGTGGTTTAGATGCACCCTTGAGTCTACACTTCATCAGGAAAAAAAAATCTTTTAAACAACATAATTTAAATGAACCACTGTGTTGTTTTACTGAAACATCCTCTTTTTAAATCAGAGAGAAGAGCCTTTTTAAATCCAACTCCATTTGACTCACAGCGTAAACATGGTTTATACCTATCAGGTGCTTTCTTTTCAAATGCAGTTTTGATATTATTATTTTTTTCTTTGCCACTTAATGCAGCAAATTATATAAAGGATACATACAATCTAGACTAGATGTAGTTTACATTTAGTACTGGGTGATATCTCCTGCAATCAATATGATGAGGAACTGCCACATTTGCTTCTGTTACAAGTCCCTCTTTTAGATGTGATTGAATTGCTTAAAAGGTAGGATAAAAGTAGGAGCTTACCAAATGCATGAGCTGAGACTAAGAATCAAGTTAAGTAGCAGCAAAAGGTTAGCTGCCTCGGCACTTTCACTCATCTGGTTGTTAGACCAGGAGGAGGATAATGGAAGCAAAATGAATTATCACAGCTGCTTCCTTTTTTCTTCCTGGTTTTCAAATCAAAGCACTACATTTCTAATACTACTTTCTACACTACTCATATCACATGGTCACATGCAGTTTTATACAGTACTCCCAAAAAATTTAAAGCACACTTTGAAAACACATCAGATCTCAGTGGTGGAAAAAAATCGTGCTGGATATTTATACTGATATGAACTGGGTAATTCTTCGACCTGTCACTTTACACTCAGATGTGACCGAGGCCGCCACCTGATAAAGCCAACTGGAACACCTCATCCATGCAAAGCAGAGATGAGATTTTGAGGCCACCAAGACATAACCTTCCACCGCTCGGCTATGCCTAGAAATCCTGTCCATAAAAATTATGAACAGAATCGGTAACAAAAGCCAGCGCAAACAGAGTCGCAATACCCATCGGAAATTAGTCCGACTTATTGCCAGCAATGTGGACCAAGCTCTTGCTGCAGTTGTAAGGGGACTGAATGGCTCGTAGCAATGACCAGACATCCCATACTCCCACAGCACCTTCCACATTATACCCCCAGGAGCAAGGTCTAATGCATTCTCCAAGTCCATAAAACACATGCAGACTGGATGGACAAACTCCCATGCACACTTGAATATCCTTGAGAGGATAAAGTACTGGTCCAATGTTCCATGACCAGGATGAAAACTGCATTGCTCCTCTTCAATCCAAGTGTTTATGAACACAAGCAAAATCGGTATCGGTTCTTCCATCCTCCAGGACCTGTCTCCATACTCTTGCCACATGAGGCCTGGCATTTTCGTGCACCAGGAAGAACCCAGGACCCACTAAACCAGCGTAGGGTCTGCCAGTAAGTCCGACGACTTCATCTCAATATCTAAGGGCAGTCAGGGTGTCGTTGCCTGGCCTGTAGAGGTCTGTGCATTCTTCCATGGATATGCCTCCCAAGAACATCATTGACCCATCACCAAACCAGTCATGCTGAATGATGTTACAGGCAGCATCTATATGGCTTCTCCATACTCTTTCACATCTGTCGCAAGTCCTCTGGGGGAACCTGCTCTCATTTGTGAAAAGCATATTGGGCAATGGTGGTGGGGCAACAAGCACAGGGCCCACTAGAAGAATTTTTTCTTATCCCTTGTTTACAAAAATTCATACCATTGGCCTACTGGAGATACTTTTTTTTAGGGTTCTGGCAGTGCTCATCCTGTTCATTGTTGCACAAAGAAGCAGATACCAGTTCTGCTGATGGGTTAAGGACCTTCTACAACCCTGTCCACTCTCCTAGAGTGCCTGTCTCCTGAAATATCTTCCATGTTCTTGAGACTGTGCTGGAAGACACAGCAAACCTTCTGACAATGGCATGTATCGTTGTGTCATTCTAGAAGAGTTGGACTACCTGTGCAACCTCTGTAGCGTTCAGTTATCGCCTTATGGTACTAGGAGTAACACTGATAATGCTGCTAGTATTAATACTGACCCTAGCCTAATGCAAAACTAGTGGGGGAAAAAAAAAGTCAGAAATGATAAGGAAAAATGTCAGTGGGCTTCACCTGTAAAGCCATTGTTGTTGTTTTGTTGCCGCTTTAGCACACCTGTTGTTTATTTCATAAACACCAAAGCAGCTAAAACTGATTAACAGCCCCTTCTGCTACTTAACTGACCAAAACAATATGCCAGAAGTTTGACTTGATGTTATATACTGATTAAAAAAGTGTTACTCAAAATTTGTTTTTGGCAGTTAGATTTAGATAATCAATTTTTGTAATTGTCCCCAAGTATAGGATTAGTGAGCCAAAAGTGTTTTGTCTGTTTGATTAACATTACATTAAACATCTAATGAATGCAGCAACAAACGAGCACAAAATTACAATATAGAAAATAGATTTTACTTTAGGGATTTACAGGGTAGGAATTCATATATCAACCATTGGCTAAATATTTAATAAATTGTTTTCAATTAATTACAGAGCTGTGTTGGTTATTACATACATCAGCCTAATTGTAAATTACTTAACTGTCATTGTAAACAGAGGCTCATACATATATATAAGGGCTGCAGCTATCGATTATTTTAGGAATCAAATATTTTATCGATTATTCTGTCAATTAATTGAGTAATCGGATAAGAAAAATACTTTTTTCATATTAACAGTTCGTCTGCATATTTTAACTTCTGTACTGCAGTTTTTTGCTGTGTAAAGCAAACAGGTTGGATGGAGCAGCTACACAGTTCTCTTTTCTTCACTTACTGAAGGACCTCCAGTTGTTTCCCAGTAAAGGTTTAATGGTGGTGGTGGTGGGGGTGCTTATTTTGGATGCTAAAAAATTTTGGAGCATGACATCAGCGGCTCTGCCTCTTTGCGCTTGCGCAGACAGACTGCATGTAAAACAGCTGACTGCTGCTGTTGCTTCATCAGTGTTTATGTTGATAACTGGGGGCTGCGTGAGCGTAATGTTGCATTGCTTTGTATTCATAAGCGTTCTCCTAACTACGTTTCTACTGCAGGTCTATATTTAGTCACTAACCAAGGATTAAAGTATGAAAATATTTTGACGGGGAAGGGGTCCTTCCAGTACCGAACAATCGCTAGTGCGAATAGCAGCGCTTGCTAGCAATATGTCTATGGTGATAGCGATCCGCTCTGGAAGCTGAAGTAGAGAAACAACAGCAAATAATAAATTCTCAGCACAGCGAGCACAACACACGAACAAGGTAGATTGCGGTGAATGTGCGGAAAACATGTTAGCGATGATCCACTTAGTGCTAAAGGTAATCCATCGCAGCGACAGAGAGCTTTTTAGACTCAGTTTTCCCCAATCCCTGATCCACACTCCAGTCCAATAGGTGGCGCTGCAGCTTTAAGCTGGTTTGCCCACCGCCATTAAACACACAAGAAGAAGACGACGCCGACGGAGAACTTTAATGCTGGCAATCCGGGTGAAACGAGACGCCTGAGTGCTGCAGCGTTTTAATGAAGCATCGACGGAAGAAAATTTGCTTCGATAATTTTTTATAATCGAATTATTCAAGTTAATCGATGAATCGTTGCAACCCGTGTGTGTATGTGTATATATATATATATATATATATATCGTGTTTGTGTGTGTGTAAATAGCTGCAGGAGAATCAGAGTAACACTGGTATCCTTTAGGCATTGTGAAACTTTCACAGTCTTCTACCGAATCCTCTTGATGTTACGTTGCATAATGTAAATCAATGTATAATATAAGAGCAAAGTCTGTTGCTGTTGTTTATTAACTTCAGTATTAGTAGTTCTTAGAGATTGTAGTTGTGTTCCATGTTTGCAATCCACAATCTTTTCTTTTTCTGCTGTGTTTAGTGTTTCTGTGCTAAACTCATACATGATTCAATTTTTTTTTCTTTTTAAATCACACTCAGATGCCGTCACCAGGTCCTACATCTGGGAATGCTACTGTTCACACCTCAAGGATATGTGATGCAGACGCGCCTGAGGGTAAGTTTTGTCATCTCTACCACCACACTAAGGTAGCACTGGCTCTAATCGTGAGATGTTTAAAGAACTTGCAACACAACATCAAAGATTTATTCCTCACAACTTGAGGAACAGATGAGGAACAGAAGGACAGTGTATGACCCAGTGATTTAATGTAGAACACTGTTCAGTAATCTTTATCACTCTTCATTATTTATCGGAGTGATAATATCAAGAACAAATGTTTACTAATGCAGTAGTTAGTGTCTTCCTGTCACCATGCAAATGTTTAATTTACTAAAGCAGACGTGAATACAGTAGTGTGTGAATGTACATAAGTATAAGTGTTACCACAATTATTTATTAATGTGAAAAATGCTCATGTAAGGCTATTGAGGCTATTGGTGGTAGAGGGGATACCTTATATTAAGTGCAAAGTCATTGATAAATTTTTAGTACAAATGTAGAAATGTATGCTAAGTTTGTTTTATGATGCATATAACTATCTATCTAGCTCGTTATTCAGCGTGTTTGCACATCCACTGTATCTATCTTAGACTGGGTACATAGTATTAAAGACTTAAAATAAACAGGCATAAAATTAATTATTTTCATTTTTAAATGTTTAAAGGAGACAAGCAAGATCATAAACTTAAGTAATTCTTCACCGTATGTGACACGTTCCATTTTCTTCCTTCCCCATCTAACCTAACACGGAGCGCTAATACATGCTGTCACATTAACGGATAGGCAGATATAAGACTCTGACAGCATTTGATGACTAAAAAACTGTGTTGATTTGGAGGATGCCTTAAACTATAGTAATATGAGGGGGAAAATGCCTTTCACTCTCATTGTTGGGGTTTTTTTGGACCCTATCCCAAACTAACTAAAGCCACAAAGTCCCTTTTTTGGAGGGCAAATGTAAATGGTTACTGTTACATGCATAAAAATGCATGAACCACAAAGTCTGAAGATATTTCAGCGCTAATACTGGTCCATAAATCTCACACATCTTTAGCTAAAAAAGGGACACAGACCTCTAAAGGCACCTTCTATATATGAGTTTTCCATCATTCACTTTGCCCTATACAGGTGGAAATATTTATATAATACAACTTTATGCTGGTCTTTACCAGATTTAATACAGTGTCTGTGATTGTTCTGATTAAACGGACTAACCAGTAATTGCTATAATTTGATACTTTGTAAAATATGGACATGAGCTAAGGTCAGCTTATCACTTTTGGCTGTTTCTAGAATGCTGTGTTCTGAATTTCTTGCATACATTTAAGCAAATTTTATTTAGGGATATTATTGATGATTTAATATAAGAAAGCTGTTATATAATGTATTATGTTACTTGATGAAATGCCTAATCTCACAAACAGTAAAAAATATTGCAGGGGCATTGGGTTTGTCTGAATCAAGGTCCAAGAAGCAGTAAGATAAAAACCTGAACAGACTGACACCAGCAATGTAACATACCTCATGTCTGAAAACATAAAGTTCACATGAAAACAGTTACATATGAGTGTTTTTAATCCTAACAGTCAAACATATATCATATTTCACATTATTGTGCCATGATTTGTGTCATGATGTAGTTGGATCCAGTAGTAGTATCCTTCAGTGAGAAGGCTGTGTAGCTAGATAATTGAGTTTATTTTGTGGATTACTTTTTTCTTTTTTTTTCTTTTCATGTGAATGAATGAATGAATGTACAGTACTTTGGTCAGTGGTTACTGTTTTTAAAGTGCTTTATAAATAAATTTGGCCTGGCTTGGCATAATATAGCAAAAAAAAGGCTTACCTGGAAAAATATCAAATAAAAAGTCTAATAGTATTAAGTTGCAGCCATACTGCTTTGCGGGGAATGCTGTTCTTTTTATAGGAGACCGAAAATAATTGAATGAGTAAATGCAAATGTTTTTAATCTAGTGAAAATACGAACCCTCTTTATATGTTACATTAATTATTTATGGAGCTATATTAATGGTATTTACAGCGTGTAGGGCAAATAACACCCTATTTCTTATGGACTAATTTGGAAATGAGGCCTTACATCTCATAGAAGTAGCATTTTCTAGCTCCAGAGGCAGATGTAATCTCATTAATGGACATATAGTTTTAAAATTGTCACATTGTAAAACATTGTGTTATCTTTTAATTGCAAAATATTACTAATGCTAATATTCTACTCAGCACATGAAGAAAACTATATTTGATCTAATTATCCAGGTCATTATCTACTACTTACAAAGGTGGAAAGCCATAGAGAGAAATGGCTAGAAGGACTAAAAAATATAGTCATTTTTTTGAATTATATTTCTATAGATGTCCCGTTTTTCTTCATATCAAAATTAAATATTCAGTCACTTGTTTAATTACCATAGGTTGAAATGAAATATATAATTATATGTGATAAACATTTGTTATATTGGTTGTCTCTGTTATATTTAGTTTTTAAAAAAGGGTTATATCTAATATGTCCATTATATTGTTCAAATTAAGTGGCTATAGCTGTTTGTATTTCTCAGATAAATTATTTGTTTCCTCTCCCACAACTCTCACAATCATTATTCTGACTGTGATCATGATTCTGCACCACTATCACACTTATTTCACTGTTGGAATATAGGTTATGTATATCTTTATAGCTGGAAGGTGGATAGCACCAAAGGACACTCAGTTTGTGGCCCATCCTGACTATTTGTTAAACAAAATTCTATTATGCTGGAAAACTGGGCAAAATAACTTAGCTGCTAATTTCCTTTGGCTCTTACTAAAACCTATTTTTGGATTTGTTTACAGGAGTCAATATAAGCATACTAAGAAACAAGATTAAAGTCTCACACCATCTCTTACTTTCAATTTGCAGGCCTGTGTAAATATTATCATTGCATCTGGTTGGTTGCCCTGAACAGCACTTTTATGTATTAATTTTATTGAACGTTTACAAACACCTACATTCAAGTTCACTGGCATTCAAGTTTTTGAGATGTGGCATGCAGGTGCATTGTCTCATTACTTCCAGAATAAAATGTCATGTAAATAAATGCCAGAAAGTAACAAGGAAGTGTATATTTTGCAGGTGAGAAATTGTCCTACAACACCTACTCTTGTGAACATATTAAATATACATACATACATTTGATTAGTCATATAGCATAATACATCGTTTAAATAACATAGTTAGTAGCTTTACTAATACTAAATTAGGTCTTTATTAAAGTGATGTTTCAGATATACTGTGAAAAATATACAATTTATGCCAAAAATGCTTTTTCATCCTGCATGTTAATAGGTAGCCCTAATTTATGTAATCACATACATAAATCACCTTACTTTGAAGATTTCTACTTTTGTGCTTTCTGCAAAGCAGCAGTGGATACTGTCCTTGCAATAGTGCCCTAAACATCAATTGGTTTCTTGCATATCATGTCCACTAAATGTATTTTACAATACCGGTACTCCAGTGTGACATGTAGTTGTTATAAATGATCCATATTATGAGAATTTTCACAGTTGTTTAAGTTGTAATCACATTAGTGCTTTTAAACTGATTTAAATCCGTTTATGCATTGCCATGTAGACGTGCAAAGCCTTGTTCAAGTGGACTTGTTTTATGTGTAGGCTCCTTAAAGAACTGAGGAGTAGAGCTTTGGAGCCACATGACTATTCAGTTGTCTACAGCTGTCATTTTAAACCTGACTCTGGCAGGACCGAATAGAGAACTTTTTAATTACGTTATTTTTCTTAAATTGATCTTATTTTTGTGCACTCTGCTCCTTTCACCTTACTTTGAAGATTTCTACTTTTGTGCTTTCTGCGAAGCAGCAGTGGAGACT
>VUQK01037688.1:9956-28945 GCA_015106715.1 Bujurquina vittata | reverse complement strand
AAGTGGGGTGTGGTGTGGGGGGGGGGGGGGGGGGGGGGTGCTCCAGTCTGGTTTGTGGTGAGCTTAGCTATTTTTAGCAGTAGTCAGTCCTCTGTGCAGGTTTGAAGTGTAAACTCAACAGAAGTGATGGCCTCGGCACCCCTGCCCACACGATGCCTCAAGCACAATACAAAGGCCATGAATCATGAAAAACATCTGCAACTATCAATATCTAACCTCCTGGTGCCCCGAGTACAAGCGCTCTGGGAAGATTCACTCATATATCTTGGATTGATTGAATTGTTCATACTATGCTGCTGTTTGATTCCCTTTCAGGATAAAGGGATCTTAGAGCATTTACTAGGTTACGTAATATGCAGCCTATGGCCTCTTTCTCTGATGAATGTCACAAAACAGGTGCACATGCTTGCAGGGATGATTGCGACATTATATGAACAACCCAACTGTGATATAAAGAAACGAGCTGCAAATGCAAAAATACCAAGAGAAGTTACAAGTTCAACAAAACGGAATATTTTCTGGCAAAAAAAACACATGCACTGTTGGAAACAAGCTGACAATACTGACTACACTTTACCTTCCACTAATTACTAGTCTTTTGTTGCTTAACATAGCTTTCATAATAGCATGATATTTCTGTAAAGAAGACTGCTTCTGATCCATCCTGTTACATGATCTTCACACAGCTGTTTTGTGAGCATTGTCGTGTCACTAGACCTACAGTATGTAATAGTGCTGAGGTTTATTTATTTCATTGCTTATACCTTCTTACTTTCTTTTCTTTACCAGGAAAGAGTCAAATTTCCCTCATGAATGAGCTGCTGAGTTTAGCTGGCTCAGTGACCACTGTTCTGACTGCCACCTCCTTTGGGTTTTCCTGAAAGGCTTTTCTATACCATGCTAGGCTTTAACTGGCCTCTATAATTAATGAGGGTAACTAACTGTGGTAGCAGCGCTTTATAGAAAGCCCCTAGGTAGAAATGCCCTTCAGGACAACCAATTTCTACCCCCTTTCCTGTTGCTTCTGGCTTGGTAATGTTGCTGTGCAAATCAAGGCTAAGGAGGAGTGATGTAGTTTGTGGGAAATACAGCTGTACCATGAAGTTTTGCTTATTCTCCATTAAACTTACAAAGCCTGCAGAACTATTGTTGGTACATTATTTTTCCTTCATTTTAGTGCTCGTTTATATTTTTTCATCATACTTTTTCCATCCTTCAATCACTATTCTGTTGATTAGTTTTATAATAGTTTATATATTTTATAAATAAAAACAACAGCAGAACATGTTTTCAAGTTACCATCTCAGCCACCAGGGACTACATGTAATAGATGATGTAGTTTATTTTCTGCTATTTTGCATTAATTACATAATTGCCTCGGCTACACTGCGCCTTAAAGTTGCAAGAGGCTGAATAATAGATGAGTGATATGAATTATGTATTTGTTACTGAATGCGGAGGATGTTTTATATTAAGATATCACTACTTTTTACTAGGAAACAGCACACTGCTGGCTGCATTAATGAAACAAAATTTGATCCATTTCACCATGACCAAGGCTGATTACTGCTAATTGAGCAGAAATCAGTATATGGCCTATCTGTAACACAGAACTCACTTGTAACCTTTTACATCTCTCAACTGTAGTACGGACCAAATATTAGTGTTTGAGTCTTTGCCAAGATGGTGCCCTTCTGCAAATGGTGCAGTAATTACCACCCAGCTGTCAGGCCCTGTTGACTCTGTGAATGCTGGCCAGACTCTGCAGTCAATATTTCACTGCCCGTTTCATTCACTGCAAAGATCACCTTGATTTAATATCATTGTGTCTGAAAGTGCTCAGTATCTACGCAAAGAATTTTCAGTATTTCCTTCATTCAGTATTGCATGCTAATATTGTGATCTATCGCTTTTTGTGGACTTTGTGGTCAGTTTTTACCTTAGGATTGATCTAGTGCTAGAGTGCATTTTAGAAGCTATCACAAGTCCAGAGAGACACTAGATGCAGGCTGTGTTATTGGCTGTTATGCCACTCAGTGGTGTTGCCCCGTACCATCCAGCTGATTATCCTCTGGCAGCTGTGTTACGGGATCTTCTTTTGAGAGCAAGTGCACACACCCTTTAGCTCTAACTGGCTGCAACTACAGTCCTCCTCTGCCATGAAATAGCCAAAACCAATGTGAAGATCATGCTGTTAAGAAAGCTACATGATTGAATTTACTGTCATGAAAGGTGAGTAGTGCCTTTTCTGTGGCAATGCAATAAACAAAGTTTTAAATAAATAATTGCTAATCATTAATTTGGAGGTTATTGCTGACCTTATAGGATCGTTATCAAGGGGAATCTTGTGGTTTTTGTGATAAGGAGCACTGAGGATATCAGAAAAGGAAAATGCATGAAATGTGAACAAGTGAAAAGGATTTGTGGGTATATAAGCATCTCTGATCAGTGGTGCATGTGTCGTTAAACAACTCAGATCCCTGATTTCTCAGTTTGTGTTAATTCAGTCCAAGAGGTTCCGTTCTGTGTACATAACACCAAATCATAAATTGCACGTCCTATCAGGGTAATTCCAGGTAACTCCAATCTCATTGTACATCCTGTATAGTGACAATAAAGGCATTCTATTCTATTCTATTCTAATTACATTATTGCACAGATAAGCTTGATTGTTCCCCTTTGAGCAAGCTTGGTGACTGTGGGAAGGACATTTGACAGAAGCAGGCTCTGCCTCGTTGGGATAAGAAATGCAATCTCTTTGTTATTTGCAACACTGTTATAATTTAATTATTTTATTTACCCAATGGATGCATAAAACATTATATGGAAGCAGTCTGTCCTTTCTGATTAAAACTGTTTAGCTGCCACAAAATCATTGCTGAAAGGGTGTCTTCAGTTCTACTAATGCATGCGCATTAGCATCTTTCTCCAGCTCGGCTCGGTTGACTGCTGGGCCACATGACTCATGTAGGAAAATAACATCACATTGTTAATGTGATCAGCGCTAACTCTTGTAATAAATAAAGATAAAGCTTTGTGGATACTGTGCAGTCATATGGAGATCTGGTTCACACACTTGGTTCACTTGGTGATTGGAAAATACAATTATTAGTCTGTACTACAGAAAACACCAAATCAAACAGACTGTGATCCAGATTCAGTGCACTGATGTGCTCACATGTCTAAACAGAGGTCTGTTTAGAAATGTGAGCACTTCAGTGCACTGAATCTCTGTAGAGCTGGAGATTATTTGCACGGAAAGGAGTTGCACTTCTTCTTCCTGGACCACGAGGTCTTTATGAATTCTTTATTATTTCAACAACATTTTACACCTGTGCTTTGTAAGACATTGTTTTTTTTATCTTTAAATAGCCTTTTTTCTCTTTAAATATCTTGCAACACATTATTTACTATTCAAAAATAAGACTCCGTACTAGTCTCCTTACTACCTACAATGCTGGTTATACTTTTCTTTGAGGCTTTCTTTGGCCCAATTCAAGCCACAGTGATGTTTGGCAGTAATGCTGCACATTGTATTTGTCTCTTAGGACAGTGCTTGGCATATTGCACTGCTCCATTTTTTTCCCCTCATGTTGTGTACTGTGCACTTACTGGGGTTAGGTTAATTGGCTAATCTAAATTGCCCATAGGTGTGAATGAGAGCATGAATGTGAGTGTGACTGGTTGTCTGCAACAGACTGGCGACCTGTCCAGGGTGTATCCCGCCTCTCGCCCTATGTCAGCTGGGATGTCACCCGCGGCCCTGAGAAGGATAAGCGGAAGTGAATGGATGTTGTGTACTGGGGACAGATATTAGTGGTATTATTATTGTTTTATGGCCAGTGGTAATCCTTTTTTGTTTTTGACATGAATGAAAAACGATTACAGCCCTGTGTTGTGCATAACTTGAAGGTTAAAGGGCCAGTCTGCAAGACTGTGCAGGCTCATTAACCAGCCAGGTGTAGCATGGACTTACAGCTAATACTGTATTGAATCTGGCAATAATATGCTGTACTGCACCAACCAATGAGGGAATCATTAGTATATAAATGCTTGGAGACCTACATAATTAGGAAGATGACAGATGGAAGAAAATGAAGGCCAATGCTAAAGGGCTTTGTAAATCTTGTCAGTGTTGCTATGCCAAGTGTGGGCGTTGAAGGTCGTTTGTCAAGGTTATGGCCTGATGAGTCACCGTGGGGAGGCAGTGAGCGAACAGGAGAGGGGGCACAGCAAACTGCCGAGCCAACAATATAATATTATTTAAGCACAGTCAGAAATCCTTCAGTATGTCATCACCAAAGAAAGCCAGATGGATGTCTCACTTCTTGCAGAGAATAGAGTCACAGCCAGGAAGCAGAAATATAATACACACAGAATCAAATGTGAGTGATATTAGAAGCTAGTTTCTATTATTCAGTTGTCTTCCATATAAATAGATGAGAAGGCCATATCCAGTATTAATTCACAAATATACCCAGTACATTTCTGCTTTAAAGTTGCAGCTTTGAAGGTTTAATGCAGATTTTCTAGCAGTTTCTGCCTCCATCTCCACTTCCTTCTGCACACAGTCCCTTATGTTTAGATCACAGCCCACTCTTCAGGTTTATTTCTCTGTGACCCTGTTCTCATATCCAGTAGTGGGTTATTTCTCTCAATCAAGATGTTTTATGTAACTGCTAGCCTGAGAGGATTATAGAAAAACACGCTTCTTTTAGAATTTAGTGCAATGAGCAATGAAGATGCGGTCCTACTTTCTGTCATACGGTGAATGTGAATAATAATTCTTCTAGTGTGAAATGTGGTTGGTTTAATATTTCAGGCTGATTCATAAGGCATCGTTTGAGATGTCCGTATCTTTACAGGAATCCTTTCTATGATCTTTTTGCATTTTGCACTTACCGTTCAGATGAAAACTGAGATGTGTCATATTGTAATTTTTGTATTCTTCTTCATCTTTGGTGTTTCTGGAGTAGCAGCCAAGGGGAAAAAAAAAGGACATTTTCCCATCCTTCGAGTTCTCCGAGGCTGTGCAACTTGATCACCATGGCAACTGCTCATTTCGTCATTGCTTCCCAGGTGTGCTGTGTAATGTTTGCCCGAACTATCTCTACACACAAATATGACACAATTCATGCTCCGTTTCCTCGCTCACCTCCTTTCTTGATCATGACAGAGCTTCATGTTATGACAGTCATGATTAGTCCTAGCTTTTCACCATATTACCCAGTATGTGAGCCAAGATTTCAGTTTAACTTGCTAAACTGCACTTTTCCATTTCTTTATGTCCAAAATCAGCATAGCAGTAAAGACTGGAGAGTGACAGCACTTGCAGGGTGTCACAGTGAACAATATATCAGCCAGATGAATATCTGCTTGTTCTGGTACAGTAATTAGAGCCTGAAGGGTGCCGCATTAGCACATTCTGCTAATCCGGCTCCGATGCTTCAGTGGGAGTAGGACTGAATCCCAGTGGAGCAGATGGATGACGTGATGTGAGGGGATGCTGAAAGGGGGCCCTAATCATTAAAAGGGCTGATTACATGGTGGTAATGAGATCAGCAGTTTGGACTCATTGCTGGTGATTTTGCAGAAGATCCAGTTCTCTCTGGGTTTCTAAAGTAGGGTTTAGAGGACTACTTTTTTATAGAAGGGTTTGTTTTTTTTCCAAGCAAATTTGACTCAAGGTTATGGGTGTCTTATGGGAATTTGTTACCCTCCACGCATTGTGTTGTGACATTGCCTAGATCACAAGACATAATCCATGTCATCACTTGATGTACACCAATGACCTATTGTTTAGGGTACATCTACCACTCTGGGATCAGTTGGGGTTTGGTGCTTTGTTCAGGGACAGTACAAAGATTCAAACGGGCCAGCCTTGTAATTAATGGCAATCTTCTCTGTCTTCTGAGGAACAGCTGCTGCTTATATCTTTCTATGAAGGACAGATTCTGTCCTCCTGATATGTTGCCTTCATTTATCATCATCACTCAACCAGGCATACAGTGACTGCTGTCTGATGTTGGTGTGTGTGTGTGTTTGCTTGCTCGTCTCACTGAATATCTACTGAACCAATCCTACACATGCGTATGAGTTGTGTCCCTCTGGCATTTCCTGACTCTGGTATAACCATACGTGATTGTGTTTTGTTACTTTGTTTAACTCCTGTTGCACAGAAATGTGTTCCATACACCAAGCGATGTGCCCATACATCAGTGTTTCTCTCTAAAACAGTTTTGATGTATTCACTTTTAAAAATTAATCATATATTCCTTTTTAACATTTTCAACTGAATGTGTCCGATCCATTTTGAAATTGTAAACTTTTGAATTTTCCTGTGCATACTGTATTTTTAATCCAGTTTATGCATTGTTTATTACAGTGAATCTCTTCCTTACCTTAGTCATTTGCCTGGTATGCAGCCTGTATCATGCAAGAGTAATAAATTTAGGTATGCTGACAAATCTACCTGCACATTTCCAGTTGCAGTTTTGCTTTGCAGACTAAGCAGATCTCATTGTTGATGAGGTTTTTGTTTCAGAACAGCTCATCCATCTAGAGCAGAAACCAGCAGCAGCACAGTGGGCAAAGAATGTACCCTTTTCTTCTCAGACTGCCTGCTTCTTGTTGCTTTATTTTGAGATGATTGATCTCTCTCCATTACTCATCAAGTCATACAGTGCTTCTTGCAGTCATAGTGTGTAGTGTACCTTCATAATTAGCCTTTTGGAAGACATGCACAGTAATTGTGTGAACAGATGGAATTTTTAGCTTCCCTGGCTCACGTTGCAATTTTCTGTTGATGGTACTTGCTAATTAGTTTTCTAACCATCTTCCTCTGGGATTTGAGGGAAATGTTAATGCATATAAGAACACCACAAATGCATCACAGGTTGACATTGAAGATGAAAAGGAAACTTGTTCTCATTTAACTTGTATTATGTTTGCAGCATTTCTATCCAGTGCAAAGTGTAGGAAACACATCTGTCTGTTAGACTTTTGTTAAATCTCAGACTTTGTGTTGCACATTTTTTTATGAGACCCCCTGGGGAGGCTGCACGCTGCCTGCAGCATTAGATGACATCATTGGACCCACAGCTGTATGACCGAGTAGATGTTGGAAAGGTGTGTGTGTGTGTGTGTGTGGGGGGTGTGTGTGGGGCCTGCAGCAAAAATTGCAGCCTCCCATCCCAACTCGGTCCCAGTTGCACCAGACCACATGCCACCCTGTGCAGCCAAGCCATGCCATTCTAGCTTCCCCGGGGAAAACAAAGACCCTTTTCAGTCACTACTGTGATCATGCAGAAGCAATCTGTTCCTCTTGGCTGCGTACTGTGAAGTGGCCCATCCTTTGCTTTGCTCAAGCGGCCAGGCCGGTTCTGCTTTTTGATTTTTCTGCTTGCCCTGTCTGTCTTGAAAAGGGCACAGACGCAGAGGTGAACCATCACCTCAACTGTCTGTGGCAAACCATTAGTGATGGTTTGTGCTGAGTTTCATGGTTTGTGGCCTTTAAAGCAAACAGTCAACCATGAATGATTTTGCTTTCTTAAAAGAAAACTATTGCTCATTCCAACTTAGGTTTTCTGTTTCCAAGTATGCAATGTTGTATTTGAGAGAGGTAATCCAGTGTAGTTGTCCTAATTTGAGTACGAGCATTGCATACTTTCATGCCAGTGTGCAACAGATTTATTCTACATGTGATATGACATCCACATCCTGCAGTCTTTTTGTGATGGGGTTTTTGTTAGTGAGAAAGTGGAATCAGAGCTGAAGGTATTTTACTGATATTCGAGTAACTCTCTTAAACCCACGGTCCTTTTAATGGTTTTAGGACGCTCCAGGGCCAGAGTGCTTTTTGTTTAACTGACAAGGCCCAAAGTGGGCAGGCTGGACCAGCATGCACCTGCACTCCCATCAGCCCTCCAGGGCAATGTCATCTCACCACTGTGTCAGTCAGCAGACTCCTGCTTCTTTTTACCTGCAGCTTCAATCCGCTAACCTCATTCAGTCACGATCAAGGTTTTCAAAAAGCCTTGACCTGCAAAATAAAAAGCCCTGAAAACACAACCAGAAAGTTGTCAGCAAACTTTTTGTCTCCAGTTTAATGATGGAAGAGTATCATTTTCATTTGCAGGGCAGCGGAAAAATTATAAGGATGTTTAAATATCACTGGCTTTGACCCTTTGTCAGTTCTCCCACAAGAGAACAGTTAAGGGGTCATCATTAGATAAGTTACAGTTGTTAAATAAAATCAATAGCTGGGTAAAACATGTACTGATTGATCAATAAGTCACTCCCTAGTAATCTGCAACAAGCCAAATGATTCAGGCTAGAAAACAAAATAGGGAATACAAGGGTCTCTCTATTTTTGGTCACACTGACATCCCATTTTTTCCACTGTGGGCAAGAGTCCCATTATACCCAGTAGAATGCATTAATTCTCCTTTTGACTGATATTTGATGATGTCCGTGCTCAGAAAAGAATAAGAGAAGGCAGCAGAGTTGTTTGCATTTAACATTTCTCATGAAATCTGTGTGAAATATGTACTAATCTCTGAAAGTGTATGCTGTAGAACTTTATACTTAGGTTACATTTCATAGATCAATGATATAACGATGCAGAAATAAATTCATTCAACAAAAAAGTCAGCCTTACTCCTTTCCTTTTTAGTATTATTGATTTCAAAGCCAGTCTTTACTTAATGCCCCCAAACAAGTTTTTGATAAAAATATATATAAAAAAGCTTTCTGCAGTAATGATTCTGTATTTTAAAGCAACACAAAAATGCAGCGTGGGTAAATTTTAGGAGTGTAAGCAGCGGTCCTGTTCACTGTATAATGCATCTGGAAGTTGTGTTCTTCAATTTTCCAAATCGCCTTAAAAAGCATTTGGCTGCATGCACGCTGCATTTTTAGAGTCTCGCTGGGCTGAGCCAAACTAGCATGACGGCACTTGGAGGGTGACAGAAGCTGAACTGAGAGTGTCTGCTCTCTCTGCCAGTGTGATTGCTACAGATATATGCACGCCTCAGAGCAACAACATGCTGGAGGTGTTGTTTGAGGCCCTTTTTGGGTTTAATTCTGAGAATTATTGCAGTAAACTAAATGAGGAAGCTTAAGATGAGGATACTTTTGAACTAACAGCAGCTTAAGAGGTTAGTAGAGCACAGCTGTCTGTGCTAGCAACAGCTGTAGCTGAAGGCATTATGTTTTTGGGCTGTCCCTCTCATCATATTTTCTACTTCGCTGAGCTCCTTTTGTGTATTTTTTTTTTTAACCTGTCTTTGAAATCTTGTTTTATGATATTCTGTTTATTTGTATTAAGCTTTTTTATGTTATTGGCTGCAAATACAACCTGAGATGAACAATAGCACATGATATATTGCACTGTGCTATTATTTCTGTTGGATAGTGTGTGAAAAACTACCCTACTGAAATGCCAGAACGGGACCTTAAGAGAGCTGTGCATAAACAAATGCCAATGAACTCAGTGACATGGTGTTATATGCCATGTGCTGTTGTTTCTCTGAGGTTGTATTTAAATTTTTGGAATTTAGATTTTAGAATCTGCTAAGGACCAGGTGATTTGTCATTATGCACTAATGCGTAAAACTTAATCATTTAAAATATATAGAATATGAAGAAGAATATGAAAATACATTTACATTACAAATGTTTTTGTTGTCTTTTGTTATTTTATAGCACCTGCTTGTCTCTGGATTAACTTAATACTTAAATTTGGGGTTTTGCATGTTTAATTGACTTTGTTGCTCATTTGTATCCTGAGGTGTGAATTGGCTCTCATTTCAAGTTTTTAAAAAGTCAGGTTGAGTTACTGATCTTATTTATTTATTTTTTTTTAAGAAATTTGTAATATTTTATTTGCTAAAGCTTGGAGTTGCTTCTTACTCACTTGTTTTTCCATTTGAAGTCTGGCACACTCAAATCAATAACTTATGTAAGCTGTGTGGGAGACAGCTGAAGATGAATTTGAGACTGAGGAAGACAGAGTGCTATCTTTACATTGTACATGTCCTGCAACAAGTTGCCTACCTTCATTCAAAGGGCATGAAATGAAGAGCAAGGGCCCAACTAAGAGAGGCTTTAAAGAAGTGCTGCTCATGGATACCGCTGTTGCTATGAGACTGTCAGAGAAATGTTTGAAGCAGAGCACCGTTGTGATTAAAGTTAAAACATATTTACCACCTAATGCTTTGCCTGGTATATGTCATAATTATGTTAAGCCTTCTTCTGTGAACATGCAGCTGTATGCTCTCTTCTATTCAAAGGAGCAAGAATAAGAAACGGATGCAGTAAAAGTATAGGAAGGTCGTGCTCAGCCCTCCTCCTGTCTCATCTTCACTGTCAGCTGCTTTATGACCAGCTTTTCAGGAATGTTATTAATGATTGATTTATCTATCAAGGTCTTCATTAGGTCCATGAGGGCAGGGCTGCTTAGTTATGGCAAAAATCATAAATATGATTACTTTAGTCATCACTGGGATCATGATTAATGAACATAATTACACGCTGACTTTGTGCACATTATCAATTTGAGAATTTAAAAATAAAACTTGTACTTCTTTCTTGCTTGAAGCCAAAGTGTTTCAAATCACCTTTCCTGTTGACCACTTTTACTGCTATCTTGGCTCAAGCTAAATTAAAGCTGCCATGGCCTGCCAGGGACTTTTAGGAAGAGCTGAAGGCACGATATTTTAAAGGAAAGGCCTGTGCTGGATTCATGGATTCATATCATAAGACAAAATGAAAGCACTATTGCACTCTGGACTGTAACAGAAAAATCTATTTGTCTTCCCTTGATTTACTGGACATAATCAGTCATGGTTATGTGGAAACACGGTTATTTAATCGGCTCTTTTACCAGCGTGACAGATTGGTTAATGTGTCTATCTCTTAAGCTCAGTAATTCCTCATCTTCCATTGAAAAACTTCTTAAACGCTAACAAACTCATTCAGTCCCTGCCTTGTCTTATCACACGATGTTACTGGATCCAAGTATGATTGCATGAAACATTTCTAACCTTTAGTTTCTGTGACTCTTAAGACAATCGCCACCAAGTCTCCCCTGAGGACTAAGCTCAAACTAAGCTGCATGGAAGTGAAAGATGGCCAGAAGAGTTCTCACAGCTACCTTTGAAATTTCTATTTTTTGCTCCCCTTCTGGAGATTCATCCTAAGAGGCTTAATTTATATTAGCTGTACGATCAGATTGCTCTCAAAATACCAGCTTTTAATTAAGCGTGCAAACCAATTATGTTATGCACTTCTTCATTTTCCTCGCGGTTAACCTCAGGCAAGGTTAGCCACAGCGGCTTCTGCTGCCACTGGCTGAGACTCGGGAACCTGAACAACTTGAGGTCAACTCACTGAAAAGCTCTGTCAGGCTGCCGTACAGGTGACTAAAACACATGCAGTAAAAGCATCTGTCACAACTGGGTATCTCCTGTGACACATGGCATCAAGCCTGCCTTTTGCAAACCACTTATCAAACGAGTTCTTCTTAGTGTTACCAGTTTGTCTGTTTTGCAGAAAATAATCATAGGATATTGAGTTTGCTTTCAGAGAAGACAAAAGGCAAAGACTGTGAAAAAATCTGATGGGCTTTGTGTGGAGTTTGTATGTTCTCCCTGTGTTTGTAGGCTCTCTCTGGATACTCTGGCTTTATCTCACAGTCGGGAGATATGGATGGGGTTAGGTTAGGTTAATTTGTCATAAAATTGGCCATAAGTATGAATGTGAGTGTGAATGGTTGTCTGTCTCTCTGTGAACAGCCCTGTGACAGACTGGCGACCTGTCCAAGGTGTACTCTGCCTTTCACCTTATGGCAGCTGGGATAGGCTCCAGCACTCCCCATGACCCCGATTTGGATAAATGGATGGATGGAATGAGATGTTTGCAAAATGATTGCCGACATTAAACCCTATGGATTAAAATGGGATTTCACTCGAGTTCAGATGTGTGTGAGGGCAGATGAGCCTTTTGGCAGTATATTGTATTTTGCTCAGTGGATTCCCACTTTGTTTATATTTTTCCTCTTTATTATGATGCTGATCAAAGTTTGGGAGACTCATCCCTGAAGCTCTATAAATGACACCACAAGAAATCTCTCAAATAAGCTGTCACTCTAAATCTTGGGCCTGCAACTCAACAGCACCTCTTTAGTTGCCAGAACCCGTGGGCTGCAGGCTTCATGGCTGTCACACTACATAGTTGAGCAATGTAAAAAGAAATGATTGTTCTTTGTAGTAAAAGTAAGTAGTGACCTGCTGGGCTGTCATACAAACTCAGTAAGTACATTTGAATGGTTTGGAGTTTGTAGTGTCCACCATGAAAAAAGCCATAAAAGCTAATAGATAACAGGCAACATAACAGCAAATAGAATAGTTGAAACATTGCATAGTTAAATCTTATTTAAAAACATCTGATTGACCTTTATATGTACATGTGCAGGTGTTTATGTTTGTTTTGTTTTGTTTTGCAAGACACTTACGGCCTTGTGGCTGTTTCCTACAGTGGAGGGGCTTGCTGCAGTGTCCTTTTGGCATTTTCAGTGACAGGTCAGTTTTATTAGACCCAGCAGAGCTTGTTGGCATTGAAATATCCGTTTTGTTTCCCAGTGGGTGAACAAGCTGTCTGTGACCAATGAGATGATTTCCTAATTTCCTAAATTATAGTGGAGCCTAACATTAACTTGACTTTAATGAGAGCCTGATTTAGTGTGATATTTCAGGGTATACTTTAGCCCATATACAGTAAGTATTATAAGTGCAAGCATACTCTTTTTATTTAAATTGATTACTCTGATTAATAATTTGGTCTTAAAATGCAAAAATATTGTTATCTTTTTTCAAAATACTCCAAACCCTTCAACATTTGGTTTGGTGTCATGGAACATTAAGAAAAGTAACAGATTTCAGCTTGAGCATCTACAACTAGTTACTTTTTATAGCTTCATATTCTCTGTAACATCTGTGCCCAAAAAAAGTTGATATTCAATTTAAAATTTTGGTTATCATTAAATCCCAATAACGAAAGCCATTTCTGCCATTTCTTTTCTAAACTGTGATTCCCCCACTGAACCGAGTCTTCTCTCCAAACTATCAACAGGATGTTTCATGACCCACCCTTGGCCACGGTTAACCTTGTCATAACTATACGGAGCAGCAGTCTACAAAACCAGTGTTTCTCTGAATCATTTATTGAAAAGATTGCACCTCCCTTGGGACTCCATTAGAGCATTGACACACAGGGGCAGTGGTGGGTCTTTCACGCCTGTGTGCACAGGCAGCCGGTCTCTAGGGCCAAACAGCTCTCTGCATTTTTATGGCTGGGTTCACCACTGTAAAGTGATATTTCCTTGAGCTCTAGAGACAACGATGAGGGTGAAGTGCTATCGCAGAGGGTCACTCTATTAAGCACACGATATTTTAAATAGCTTCAGGGTGGTAATTCTAAGAAACGGGCCTTAACATCTTTTTTCTGGTCAGTCATGCAACTTGTGTGGTTCAGTACTATTCTTACACACATAGAGACCTGGGTGGTCAGATGTGCACACATTACTGTAAGTCTGGAAAGTAGTAGTTGTTACATAGTCTAGCAGTGATAGTTTAATTCACAGGGCTAAACAGACAGTCATCAATGAGTAAATATGTGAAATTCAGGTATTTCTCTGGTGATTAGATTAAATTGTATCTTTAGGCACTTAGCAACCTGTCAGAAAAACATGTCATTAAATGATGTATTTTTGGGGAAGAAATGGGATCAAATTTTGTAACTATAAAACGACGTCTACATCTGTAACTATCTGTAAAACACAGTGGAGGCTCTGTCATGGTTTGGGGCTTCATTTCAGCCAGTGGTGTTGGGATCTTGCCAAAACTGATGGAATTATGAATGCAGAAAAACACTGTGAGGTTTTGATCCACTGCCAGCGCACTAAAAGCTTACCCAGATAGAAAAACAGGCAGTGGAGCGCTATCAGTGATGGTTTGGCCTCCCCAGAGCTCGGACCTTAACATTAGTGAAGCAGTGTGTAGGATCATCCTGACAGAGAACAGAACAAAAGGCAGCCAACATCCAAAGAAGAGCTTTGAATATCCTTCTAGAAGCATGGAGAACAATACCTGAAGGTTACTTAAAGAAATTACTAGAAAGCTCGCCTAAGAGAGTTCAGGCTGTGTTGAAGATTTAAGGTGGTCATACAATAGACTGTATAATAAATGGATGTAGCCACAGTGAATATGACATTTATGCCATCACCATCGTAGTGTTTTAAAAGTGTACATGACCGGGGGGGGGTGTCCTGACATGATTATTGGCTAGCCTCTTGTGATTGGCAAGTGATAAATACTTTGACTTAACATGCCACATATTTGATTTTCGATGTTAAATGACTTTTTCTTTGTTTGCCTTCCAGCAACTCAACTCCATGCTTTATGGAGATATAAAATGTATCCTAACAGTATTGATATAATTACCCATGTAGTGGATAGTTAAACATACTAAAAGAAGGAATTCAGCTACTTTTTCTGAAAAGTTGCTTTCGTTGATTGACAGTGACTTCCCACCATGTCACAAAAAAAAGTGTGACTGTCGAGCACGTATTATCATCCATCTGGATGTGACTTTATGAGCGGAGCCAGAAAAATGAAGCTTCCGCCTACTCACTACAGAAAAGCTTGACTTCACTGAAAAGGGTTCTGAAGCTTTTTCCTCTTTATACTCACTTTGATGTTTTGCCTTTTGACTTTATAGAAACAATCCTATCACTGAGTTTTATTAGGTTTTTTTTCCTGGCGAATGCGCAGTTTGCTTACAATTTTGCAGCCTTTTTGTGGTCTAGGTTTGAGGAAGCAGGGAAGGCTGTCACAAAATTCTGTCAGTAAGCTGCTGTGTTATCAGTTATGAGCAGTTAGAATGTTAGGAAACCAGAGAAGTTGTTTGTGGTAGTAAATGTATAAGAGTTGCATTTAGTAAGTTATAAATCCCTATTTTGTAGGTGATAAATTAGTCTCTCAGTGGCTGTTGTCAATGTCTCTGTGATTAGCAGTTAGACAATGGGTCTGCATTTGTGAGTCTCAGCCAGGCTTTCTGAATGGTTTAGTCGGTTCCCTCCTGTGCAAATAATGATACCCAGCTACATTCGAAGACAGCAAAATGCTATATTGCAAAATGTCTCATTTGGAACTTCTCCAATCATAATTTCCTTCTTATTTGTGTTCCAACACCTGCCGTGAAACACAACATAAACAGAGCCAATTCTAACTCTATTCTCTTTTCACGCTATCTGCTTAACACCCCACCTGTCATCACTTTTCTGCTGCTTGGCTTTAAGACGAGATG
Source organism: Bujurquina vittata (assembly GCA_015106715.1). Taxonomy (NCBI): domain Eukaryota; kingdom Metazoa; phylum Chordata; class Actinopteri; order Cichliformes; family Cichlidae; genus Bujurquina; species Bujurquina vittata. The sequence continues at coordinate 13,579 of VUQK01037688.1, read as the reverse complement.
AATGTTTTGGACGCGGTAGCGTCACATAAGACTAACGAGATGTGACACAGGAGGAGGAGTGAATCCTGGGAACTAAAATCTCTATTGATGGGGCCCTGGGGCTTGTTTGTCACTGCAGTCCAACTCACTATGATATACAAATCCATCTTCTCAGGTATCCAAACAACACAAAGGGATAGCTCTTTTTTTTTTCTTTTTTTTTTGGATAAGTATGCAAAGTTCTGGGACTAGAAATTTGCTATCCACTTTTAACATTATACAAATAATATCTGTATATAAATGTTTTGATTATATACAGTAGTGTGGAAACCCCTTTGAGTAGCTTGAGCAACCCTCCTTTCTTTATATTTTGCTTCCAATGAGCCAGAATATTCATTATAGGTGGCGTGGCTGCTTTTTGGTGCAAATGCTTCTTTTCAAAATGTTTTCTAGCACCAAATTATGCTAAACTCTATGAAATCTGGTCAAAATAACACATAAGAACAGGTCCTTGTTTGAAAACAAATACATCTGTCAGACATACTGGTTACATAAAACAATCCATTTAAATGGATTTTTGAAATATCCAGTATCTTTGCCATGCAGTTGCACATGTGCACACCAGCAAAGGGCCATTTCCGTTTGATTTCTCCTGTGCCTTCAGATTCAATCAGCCAACTTGACAAAAATAGAAGAGGCGGCTGGGAAATGTCCCTCTGTGGTAGTAACAGAAAAAGACCAAGAATTCAGAAGGGAAATTGAAGTTTGACAGTAAAAAAGATACAGCGTTTGAGTGAACTCTCCTCTTTCCCAGAAGTCCCTTTATTTTTTCTTCCTGCCCTCTATCTTGTGTGGCCTTGCTTTTCATTAAGGATCGGACAGTTGCAGTTTTATTACAGTAGATGCAATGCTTTAACCAGCTGTTTTGTTTGTGTCAGGAGATTGTTAAACAGTTTCACAAGCCAACTCTTTGGTGTGACACAGGAGGCAAAAAAGAGGACACTTGAAATGGTCCGTAAAACAATTTCACCCATGAAATCTGTGTACTGTCACAGAAAAGAGGTTCACGTTATCAGGATCTGTCACTGATAATCATGCCATAAAGAAGGTGCATGGTCATTTAACAATAGGCCTGAAGGGTGTCTTCACATATTTTTAGAGATGGCAGGCTTGAAAGGCAGAGTCACTGGTGAAGACTGCCTGAAAGGCTCTGGCTGCCTTTGCTTGACAGGGGGTTAGTGCTGGCAAAGAGAGGGATAATGGAGCAATGATTTAGCCGCCTCATTGTTTAGAAAAAGCCCAAGGCTGAGTCTATTGCTGAGGCACAGAAGATAGCCTGGGAACAGTGACAGGTAGTAAACCATGCAGTGCAGCTTTTAGCACTTCTCAAATGCTCTGGGGTACTTTCTTTTAAGGCCCAATGTTCCTAGATGCCTTTTCTGGATTAAAAAGTTTACAGGCACTAAACAGCTGCCCTTTTTCAAGAAATCCACAGAGCAATGCTGATGGCCACTCTCCCAGTGTAACAACAGTTATTAGTCAATGTGTGTCTTTGCCAGTGACCCAAATGTGCATATCTGGTAAAATGTGTCATCCTGTGGGCTAAACCTAGTTGTAGTTATGATAATGCTGCATGCTGTAAGACTGCCCAGTTGTTTCGTTTAGAGGTTAACATGGGATCAGAATAAATGTCAGGGCCGTGGGGTTGATGTAGAATTTGCCACACTGAGTCATTGCTCGACAGTCTCTCTCTACAGTGGGGGAGACTGAACTGGCGTCTCACCACCAAAGCTGTGCAAATGCCAAAAAAAAAAAAAGAGCATTGTTTTTATTATGCTAATCCCAAGCATGACACCAATTGTGCTGCTCATTCTGTTTTGGGGGTATTTGTCACACTTTTTAGTAAATGTTATACACTGGGGGAACAACTCCAAGATCACATAAATGGATGTAGTGTAAGCAGCGATGCACAAAAGAAAAGAAAATATTTGGTTGCCAACATACGACAAATCCCGTGACTAGGCTTTTTTTTTTCTTACATTGATTCTATAAAACCTTGCTCTGCACAATGGTTTAAAGTAGCTGTATTTTGTAAAACATGGTACCCAGTGTTCAGTTTTGTGTACAGCTGAGAAATGTGACAGAAAGGCCATTAGAGCAAAGCTAGCAATGAAATCCATCACTGTTGGGCTGAATGACTCAGAAACATATTCATTTCCTCATCCCTGCAGGCTCATTTAGGCACATGCCAGAAACAGATCTCCATCAAATATACTTCTAGAGCCACTTCAGGTCAGGGTACATGCTTCGTGTCACCCAGAAAACATGTATGACTAATCATTAATTGTACTGTGCTGTTATGGATGATGTTCACTTTAAAACAAGGACACAAGCAAAAGTCCTCCCTGATCTCCTTGATTAGTGTGTGTGTGTGTGTTTTTATATATATATATATATATATATATATAATATAGAGAGAAATATATAAAATAAAATTTATAAAAATATAAATATAAAAACTTCACCACACCGATTTCCTCGTAAGTTGACCTGGTCACTCACTGTGCACTATTGTTCACTCCTTCTCCCCACAGTAGGGACTGGGTCAAAATGCCAGGCTGTGGATTTCCAGCCCCCCCCCTTTAATTACAAACCTGAGATTTTTAGGAAAAGCTTCAGGAGCCTTGGCACAAAAATAAATTGAGTAGTGCTCTGTAAAAGACACACACACATAAAAAAATAGTTTGTTTTTTATTAGTTTTTTTGCACTCCACTGTCAAACTTGGGCTTTTCTTTATTTTCGATATCCAGGGGACACTCCCCTGTGCATGTTGCTGTCAAAGCACTTTGAAGTACGCAAAAATGTCCTTCGTGGGGTCAGTCTCTCTATCATATCCAACTAAATATAGATGCCAACAATTCTGGCACTGTGCTGCCCTTGCCTGGTAAGAGGGCTGGGGTTGCCAGGTCTGTAGAGAGGGATGCTGTGTGATGAATTGGATTTAGCTGATGCTTCGAGAGCAAAATCCTCCCCCTGTTGAAGAGCAGAATTTTCAGCAGCAAAGTCATGCTACAGGATTATGGCATACTCAGTTGTCAGCTTCAAGTACTTACTGCAATATTTTTAGTCCGATTGATAAAACAAGGCCCATGAAGAGGAAGAAAGTTATACATTCCTTCTCTCTGAGATGCTGGGCTGTATTTGCTTTACTAGCTGCTGTTTATGCTCACCGTGCACTTTTGCAGTAGTTGCACTGTCGCTCAGTACAAGTTTTAATTTAAGGAAAGCTTGTACATGCCCCCCCCCCTTTGCTTTGTGCCTCTGTCTGTGGCTGAAGGGGGGCCTGGATATTCACACATAATCACAGTTTTGTCTGTTACGTGTAGGGAAATACGAGCTGTTTGTGTTATGTGTTCACACCAGACAGGAACGGCACTTCACACTCAAGACTATCCATGTATTAATTAGCTGTTGTTGAGAGACATCGCTTTAATGTAGTCGAGCCTCTATGAGACAACAGGTTTTGTTTGATAAACCATACACAACCTCATCAGAGCTGAAGACAGCACTGCATAGGATGAACAGCAAAGCTGACGGGTCATTAGCATTTTCGTATTGTAAGGAATTTGAGTTGACCCTTTTT
>VUQK01037687.1:0-15266 GCA_015106715.1 Bujurquina vittata | reverse complement strand
TATATATATATATATATATATACTGTATATATATACAGCAATCCTTGCAGGTACAGAACACAATGCAGCATTCCTACATTTACCAGTTTGTTCTTCCACAGTTGAATCAGAGCTGCACTGACTTTGTTCTTTGTTTTACAATAAAAGGATTTTGCTGGAAATTTTTTATATTTATAAGTGTTGGCCCTGCGACAGGCTGGCGACCTGTACAGGGTGTACCCTGCCTCTCACCCTATGTCAGCTGGGATAGGCTCCAGCCCCCTGCAACCCTAAACAGGATAAGCGGAAGCTCTCCTTCTAAGAAATGCCTGGTGTTTGTCACTGAGATGTCCCTTTATTACTGTATTGCTGTAAAAAATGTGCCTACAATCAAGCCTTAGGGTGGCAGGAATGCAGAGGCTGCAGCACCACCCCCTGGCAGATCCTGCAGGTATCCAACTACAAGACAAAAGTAAATGACTAAATACATTTCCATCTTTGTCTTTCTCCTGATTCTATGATTGCTTTCTTTCCACCTACCCAGTTGTGTCTGTTTTCCCCTCCTTTGTGACTGTCCATTATTGGTTTGACTGTATCTGATTGCCTTCACCTATTCTATCCTCTGTATGCCTCTGTATGCCTCTGTGTGCGTGTGCGTGTGTGTGTGTGTGTGTGTGTGTGTGTGTGTGTGTGTGTGTGTGCGTGCGTGTGTGTGTGTGCGCGTGTGTGTGTGTGCGCGCGTGCGTGTGTGTGTGTAAATGGTCTTGCTTCTCCCCTTGCCTGCTTTTCCTCCCATGCTCTTGACATATGTTCCTGAGTATCTCGAATTTAACTTGTCGCATCCTGATTTCTGTTTTGTGCTGAATTTAGTGCATTTTGGTTTCTTAAAACTGGGATTTCATTTTGAAAAAAGATCTCGATCCACATGGAAATGCAAAAAATGCTGTCCGGCAATGGGTGGTGTAATAACCCTAACTGCATCTGGATCAATCTTAAAAATCCTGTAAAACAAATTTTTTCATGCTCTGCCACACTAGACATAAAGACACATAAAGACTCAAGACGTTGGCACTTCCTCAGCATGATTTCTTTACCTGCTTTAAAAAGCTGGTCTTGTAGCTTAATTCGAAATAAGAACACTATTTGGTTTAATAGGTGCTTAATCAACCCTGTGCCCACACACAATAGACACACACACACAGAGAACAGTCTGCAGCAGAGACAGCATCCTGATGGCCAGCTTCCAAGAGCAAACTTCATTATATCTGATCAACAGGGCCATGGCAAACAAGAAGCTCTCCTCCTCCTCCTCCTCCTCCTCCTCACATGCTCCTTCTCTGCTCCTCTCCTTTGCTACAGACTCGCTCTCTTGTTCTGTCTTTGCTTTTGTCTCTCCGCCTCCCTTTAGCCCTCTGCTGCATCCCCTCACCTTTCGATTATCCTGGACACAGGCCTCATAAATCAAGTGCGCTCTCCACTTCTCCTTCGCCTTGTCTTCCTAATCTCTTTCTCTGACCCCCCCACCCCACCCCACCCCAGTCCAGATTGATTTCATGTTGCTCATTTTTTTTATATGCTCTGACACACCTCCTCCTCCTCTCTCTGTTAACCTCCAGCCCTCCCTCACTGTTATGAGATTACCTATATGAGTCATACTATCACTTTTTTGTTTGTTTGTTTACAGGCTCAAACATTAACTGTTCCTGGAAGATTTTGGTGCAAAATGCAGATGATGTATGTCCAGATGAACCCTGATTGCCTAACACACCCCCCGTGTACCTTTGTTTTCTGATTTTGCGCTCGATTTGAAAGCCCTCCGTGCACATATTCACTGTGCAGGCTGACAGACACTTTTTTGCTTTTTCTGCTGCTCTTATTTCTGTGGCTTCCACCTACATTGCCACCCGCTATGTATTTTTGTGCCCCCCCCCGATGGGTCTTGATTTCTAAATTAAGCCCCACGACAGGGGGAATTATTTTGATGCTCACTGCATGTTATGTATCGTGTTGTGATGTGCATGCCTTGCTATGGCAGGGGGCATCATCAAGAGTGGAACAGCCCTGCCAACAAGTCCAACTTTAATGCCATTTCTCTTTGCAGTAATGTTCAAACTAGTGATGTGAGTCTCTCCTGACAGCAGGAAATTTTCCACTGTGGAACTTGGGCCACTGAAGTTGTAAGCAGATATACATTACATCATTTTGCCATCACTGTGTTGGTCTATAGCATCTATAGTTGTTTATTTTGATGTACATTGGTCATAAACATGTTGTCCATTATTTCCTTACCTTGAATGCAGCTGAATTATTTAGAGATTTGAAAAGTTATACTACTGTACGTTCTGGTGCTTATATAGTACTTATATAGTCTAACTGGGCACTTTTTCATTTGCCCAATAACATTTGTCTTTACCTAAGCACCTTATCTAACATTCACACTCCAATGGATGCATTGAGGGCAGCTTGGGGTTCAACATCTTGCCCAGTGATACATTGACATGCGAACCGTTAACCTTCTGAGTCGTAGGTGACCTGCTCAAGCTCCTGAGCCACAGCTGACCGCTCTATACAAGGCAGATTAATATACAAGATGGGCATAGCCACCATAATGTCAGACTGATTAGTAAAACCCTTGAGCTAGGCATTTTCACCATCTTGTTTTGAAACATGACAAGCAAGGAGCGACACTCACTGTAAAACTAAGGAACACTGCATGATCATTGTATCTTTGTTTAATCCTTCTTTCTGATTCTTATAATACATAATTAGAGTCAGACAGACCATAGATTATAATTTGCAAACTGGACTTTTATTCAGTATGGATTTAAACTAGCAACTGAGCCGGTAAAGTCATCACAAAAGTGTTTACTGAGTGCACAGAACAACAATTCCTGAGGTCTTTTGACTGATGGCTCATACAATCAGAGGAGTCACCATTAAAAGGAGGGCAGGTAGAGGAAGCTGCAGTGGTGGGGTTTATATTCAAATAGCATTGGTTTACTTTGGAAAGACTGGATATTCTGTTTAAAACAGAGACTTTTGCGATGAAATATTGTGTTAAAATGTGATGCCTGGGCTATAATCAGATGTCAGTATGTGATGATTTGTGACTCAGGCATGTTTTAGGTATGAAAACAGACAATTCATCAAATCACCTGCAAAATATTTTTGAAAGTGACCACCTGCCAGTGCAGTCATCTGCGAAGTAAAAAAAGCGTCTACATGGCTGACCGCACTGACTGCTTGCCAGACTGCAGCTTATTTTTTCTGTACTGCAATCTCCACATTCTGTGCTTTATTGATCTGATTGGCTGAATTTAGCCCATAATTGGGAGAGAAGGTTGCTTCAGCCAAGTACTTTTTGAAAGTGCCAACCCTTCTGCAAGTAGTTTACAAGGACGACGTCTCAGATAGTTCTTTGTAACACACAATCTGGCGCGCTAGGATGCAAATTTCTATAACTGCCTCACTTGTCTATTGACTCGTCACTGGTGTCGTATCTAAAATGTTAAACTAGAAGGCCACAGTCTTGCTGTACAGTGACTTCATTGTCAAGCACAGGTACTGTGCAGTCTTGCTTCACTCAACAGAGGCATATGACCAAGTTCAGATTGTGTGCTCAAGCCAAGGTCATCCATGCCTTTATCTCCTCCATACATGATCATTATGTGACACTTTATTCTGCTCTTAGTAGTGGAACAAAAACAGACTATAGCTTTTATAAAAAGCTGCTGCCAGGCTGTTACTGTGGCTCTCCAGTGAGTTTGTGTTTAGTCCCTAGTATGGGTCTCCATAAAACTTCAATATTCAGTGAAATTAGTATTCCTCATAATGCAGCTTGGGAACATTATTTCTCTATATATACTCATTATATACTCTGTGCATGATGAACACCCACATAGGTCAGACTGCTTGTCTTTTTAGAAACCTTTTTAACATTAATAGTCCCTTTTTACAAAATTATCATCAGGATTATTTTTCATAACACCACACGAGCCAAAGAAGACGTCATATAGAAGTTCTGGCTCCCTGTTGGCAGTTTAGGGTATTTCCACTTTGGACTCGTGTTATTCTTCTGCTCATTCTTTACTGAGATCATTTGATCTGAAATCTGCTTTGGTTATGTGTTCACTGTAAACTTGATTACTTTGATAAAACTCAAAAATGTAAAGATAAACTTTAACTGTCACACTGGTGCATCATGTCACTCACCATAGTGTGGGATGATGGCCCAGGCCATGGCTGAGGCGTAGATTCCTCCGATCATCCAGAACATGCACAGCCAGCTCAGATGCTCTCCTCTCTTCTCGCGAGCCAATACCTCAGCAAAGTACGAGAATACTATCGGCACTGCTCCACCGATCCTGAAAATGCAGTTTGTTGTAATTAGCGGCGCATGCTAAAAAAAATGCAATCCTCATTTGCTTCATCAGTGCGTGCAACAATGAACATTTATCACCATGTAAAACTGATTTATTGTCACAGAAAAGTATTCCTTCATTTCTCGCTGGGGAAACTACAAACTCCTGCAACCCTTTCCTTTAGAAATAGGTGAAAGAAAGAACAGCCATGTGCATGATCATGTTTCATGTGCATGATCATGTGTTAATGCATTGGTTTGGGTTTCCTGGAAGATTTAAAGGCTTTTGAATGTAGGTTAAAATTTTAGCGATTTAAGACTCTGTAAAGTAGTAGCCAGATCCTTCCTGTCTTCAGTCATGTCACAAGAAAGATTCCGCACTGTCCCGGCTTATTTTCGGAGTCTTATCGTATCAGCAGGAAGCAGCGGCGCTGTCCACCGCAGCTTAGCATTTGTTTGAAGAAACCGTGCCGTCATCTTCTTGCCCAGAGAAAATGAAAAGTCACCACAACGTAGCACGCCGGATATTACAATCTTTGATCCATCTTTGTTGCTTCCCTCAAACTTGATTATTACATCATTGCCCAGAAACAGAGGCTGCGTTCAGGCTTTTAAACTCAGCACAGTGAGAATGTCTTAATTTGCATCGTTCCATATTGGTAATGTTTGTATTATTGTGAGGGGTAGCTGCACTGAACTGAACTCTTTCAGTGAGGTGTCAGTAGAGTCAGAAGGAGCCCATCTGTGACTGCAGTGACTCCCCATTTTTTCACAGCTTCTGAGTCACATTTATTAATTAGAAAAAAACAAAAACAAATGGCAATTCATCAACTTCTTTGCTTCTTTATTATTGGTTATATTTTGCTTTTTTTGAGATGGCATTTTTTTTAATAATCATGCCGATCATTGGGTGATTTTTCTTGTTTTGTGTTTCTAATTTGCTAATTAGAAGAGAAAATAAAACATGTTGCTTCATTTTCATTCATTTTTTTTATATCTAATAGACTTTTGGTCACTAATTCTCTTTTGAAAATGTTGAACTATTCCTTTAAAATCTGATCTGAGCTGTAGCTGTTATATCTCAAGTGGCTCACTTGAGCAGCCAGCTGTGACATTTTAATTTCTAACTACATGTAGACACTAACTAACTCATGTGGAGCAAGAAAAGTCTGCACGACCACATGCTTCCTATTCCTTCACAAAGACGTCAATATTATATAATCCATCCACTGATTCACCAGTTTTCTGATCTACCTATCCAACTAAGATGAGTAAGATGGAGCCTGTCCCAGGTAACACTGAATGAGAGGTGGAGTACACCCCATCCCATTTCAGATCAATTTGAATTATTGTAAGATCTAATATTTTTAGTTTTTCAGAACTGCTATGATACATTTATTGAAATAAAAGGACATTAAAGTTTATGTGGCTGTACAATCTGCTGAGATTCGGTTGTACTCTTTTTCCTGCTTCCTTTAAGGCTGGATGGTAAAAATGCTGATGTAATGCAAATGCAAGAGTCACTAATTGCAGAATAGGATTTTGTGTCTTAGAAATCCAGAAAATAACACAACTTTTTTCCCAAATTTTAACTCCTGGTGTTAGCTTAAGTAGCAGACTAAAACCTAAGCTGTGTGATTTTTTTTTCACAATGCCACTTTGACTCTTCTCTCCTATTTGCTGAGACAGCTTATGGTAACAAAGCTAATAAGGTAGGGAAATGCTTAATGAAAGAAAAAAGTAACAATACTGGATGCCAGAATGTGACCCCTTAGAAAGCATGGTCTGTTTGTTCAGGAACATTTTTTTTCAAGAAAACATTACTTATTCCCAAAGGTATATGTACAATCATAGATATCATCCCACACAATAAACTACCTTCTGCATACAGATTGAGAATTAAGTGGGGACATAAATCTAAAGCTACGAGTGAAAATTTAAAGCCATTAAGGGAGAAGCTGTTTTTCAGACAACGTGAGGTTTACCGGTTGCTTACACAACTGTAATTAAATGCTCAGGAGCTGAGTGCAGCTCAGGTAAACCAATCACAGGGATGCCTTTGGGCTCACAGGGGCCCATTCTGATTTAAACGTGTATAGGCATAAAGCAACACCAGCTTGAGCCATCACCGCTGGAACTAAAGGAACTAAAGGAAATAAAGGTTCATATACTGTACAAACAGGACATCAGAGATGGGAGGGCACGCCATCTGTCAAGGATGTGGGCAGCCAAGCAGCAGACCATGTTAGCATTAAAACACCCAGATGTTCATTTAGTCTACTTGGCTCGTTTCTGCAGACATTTCTGTTTTGCTTTATTCCTCCCCCACCCCCCTGCACACAGGGGATGAGGATGGGCTGATGCCTGGCAGTTCGAATAAACTCTTGTCATATGCTTTGAATTTGGAGGAGGGGAGACAGCCGAGGAACTGGTGGGAAGATAGATCAGAGGGGCTACAGGAGTGAGAGGAAACAAGTTTTAAGCAAACTCACCCAAAGCCAGACACCATGCGGCACAAGAGGAACATACTGTAGCCTTGGACAAAGGAGGAAAGGAAGGCGAAGAAGCCGTTGACTGACATGGATATCAGCAGGCACTGTCTGCGGCCCACCTTGTCTGAGAGACCACCCCAGAAAAAGGCTCCAAACATCATCCCCAGATACACAATGCTGCCTGGAGGAGGGGAGGCAGGGGGAAAGAAAGAGGGGTAAAGAGAGAGAGCTGTAAACGATCACAACCATCTGGAGTCAAGTGTTTGTTACTCAAACTGCTGAGTGAACAAAATCCATTTTACAGTTTGGGATAAAGCGAGACAGTTTCAGCTCCTGGTTATTCATGCATTCTTACAACATGCACGGCTTTGAAACTGGAGCTGATATCGGAGAACTAAACAGCTGAACTCTATGAATGTCTGATTTCCTTTTTTACTAGCAAAATACGCAATAAAGCAGTATCTGGTTTTGATCTACAAATTGATAGCACGAGCATACAACTCAATCTCAAAGTCTCAGTCACAACTAGAGCTTGACCAATAAATGATCTTTAAGACTGATACTTGGTGATTTAAAATGCTGATATTCCAGCATATTGGCCGATATGCATTTTTTTCCTTCAGACCCAAACAAATTTCCCTAATATTTGTTATGTGTACTTATTTTTATTTATTTACACTCTACCCAAGTCTGCTCAGATCAGCAACCATCCGGACAGCACTCACAACAAGGTTGAAGGGTGTTTCTCCATCTATTCTTTTCCATCTTTTCAGTTCAATCATCATTTATTGGCCATAAATGCCAGAATGGCAAATATTAGCTGTTTACAGTCGAGCTCTAATCAGAAATTGGTTAAACTGCAAGAGCTGCTCAGTGTCATAATGACATGTTCGACTGCTCAGTGCTTACACACAATAATGTGCTTCAAACGCTTCTGTTTATAATATTTATCCATTCAATGGGATCGCATAACATGGTAACTCAAGATATGCTTTTTTAAATTAAAAAACAAAACAAAACAAATATTTATGCATAGTAATGAAGATTTGGCCCTGGATTCATTTTCTCCAAATGAAATCAGTCGGATAACTGATGTTCCTGAAAGTGACTCCAGGAGAAATAGAGCAGCAGCTGACCTCCAGCCTTTGTACTGCTGCTTACCTGCGCAAAGTTGGGAGTAATTTCTTTTCCCATGTAGTACAGCAGTATAGCGGTATGGCACAGTTGAGAAAAGGGGTGCCAGTGGCGGGATGGGGTGTGGGTTGTCAGACCAGTACACAATCCACTTTTCTCCCTGTGTACTAATAAAAATGCTAATTCATGTAGGAAGGTGGAGATGCAATTGTTTGATGCGGCAGAACCTGAAATAATCGTGGCAGAGGATAGGATGCCTTCTCTTTTTTTCCTCTTTGCTATATTTGTGGTGATGGGATAGATACGCTGAAAGTAGATGGTCTTATCAAGCTGCAAAGACATGATGCTGAGAGCTTGTGATTCATTACAGGTGACAGCTGTTGGACCAGCGCTCTGCTGCTGCAGAGAACGCTCTCCTATAGGCAGCAGGCTATAAAGGTAAAGCTTCGCCCCAGCTGGCTACAAAAATCAAACTGAGTATCAAAACTGCTGCATTTTGCACAAAGTGGTGACACTTTTTTTTGATTTGTGTAGCTACATCTGAACGTGTGTACTGAAGAAGATGCTATCTGCAAGCACTAGCTCATTTGTTTTATGGCTCCACTCACGCTGAGTTTGTATCTGTAATAAAGGGGGAGGGTGATGAGGGTGATGGGGCATCTGAGAGGCATTCTGAGATTGGATTTGCGATTTCCTGCTGGGTTCAAACTCAGGTCAGACCTTAAGGGCCTTTATGCAAATTAGGAAAGGTCAGTTAAAAGCACTGAAGCACACGGGGACAATAGTTTGAAGTGCTTGCCTCATGCAGAAAACCATCCAAACAACTGAATTTAAAAAAAAATCCACTGGTTTAAATACTTTACCACACAACAAAACAAAAGAATGTGAGACTGCTTAGCAACAGCAGGACTAAGAATATGGAAAAAACTGCATGCATCCAGTGCGTGAAATAAGCATCTATTTGCTTTTCCAGTATAGATGCAATTGGTGTAATTGTGGCGCAAACTGTCTGTTGGGGGGTCACACATTTTTGGTGATGTCTGCAGTATTGCACCATGGGGATTCACGTAGGTGTGGATAGAATATGGAATTTTTGTATCTCAACCTCTTAGAAAGCCTCCATCTTTACTGAAAAACTCTTACTCTTTGTCTACACCAGAAACATCAGACCTGTGATTCCTTTACTAGAGCCATCATTAGGTCACTATTACACATTACTATGTTCAGTTCAGTTCAGTTCCGTTTTATTTATATGGCGCCAAATCACAACAGCAGTTGCCTCAAGGCACTTATATTGTAAGATAAAGACCCTACAATTATAGAGAATGCCCAACAATCAAAACGACCCCCTATGAGCAAACACTTGGTGACAGTGGGAAGAAAAAAGTCCCTTTTAACAGGAAGAAACCTCCGGCAGGATCAGTCTCAGGGAGGGGCAGCCATCTGCTGTGACTGATTTGGGCTGAGGGGAGAGAGACAGGACACTGTGGAAGAGAGCCAAACATTAATAGTAACTAATGATTAAATGCAGAGTGGTGTATAAACAGAGTGAAAAGCAAAGAGGGAAAAAGAAACACTCGGTGCATCATGGGAACCCCCCAGCAGCCTAGGCCTATGGCACCAAATCTAAGAGAGAGTTCAGGGTCACCTGATCCAGCGTGTCTGTCTCCCGAATCCAAACTGACTATTCAAGACCTTGTATGTGGGGAGAGGAATTTTAAATTCAATTCTGGATTTAACAGGGAGCCAAAAAAGAGAAGTCAGTATGGGAGATTTATGCTCTCTCTTTCTAGTCCCTGTCAGTACTCTAGCTGGAACATTTTGGATCAGCTGAAAGCTTTTCAGGGAGCTTTTAGGACCACCTGATAGTAATGAATTACAATAGTCCAGTCTGAAAAATAAATGCACAAATTACCTTTTCAGCATCACTCTGGAGATGTTTATAATTTTGGAGATAATGTGCAAATGCAAGAAAGCAGTCCTACATATTTGTTTAATATGTCCATTGAAGGACATATCTTGGTCAAAAACGGCTCCATGATTCCTCACAGTACTACCAGAGGCTAAAGTAATGCCATCCATGGTTAGACATCATGTTTCTAACATTTGTAAGATTGAGTACAATAACTTCAACTTTAACTGCATTAAGATGCAGGAAATTAGAGGTCACCCAGGCCGTTATGTCTTTAAGACTTTCCTGCAGTTTAGCTAATTGGTCTGTGCCATCTGGCTTCATGGATGGATAAAGCTGGGCATTATCTGCACAGCAATGAAAATGTATGCCTAATACTGTCTAAGGGAAGCATGTAGTATAAATAGAATTGGTCCTACCAAAGAACCCTGTGGAACTCCACAATTAACCTTAGTGTGTGAAGAAGAAGAAATAATGTTCTTATTGCATTGTTCCTGTACAAAATTCAATAATCACCTTACAGTTACTAAGGAAACATATGTAATTTATTTGACTATAGCAAAAAAATGTGCTAATTTTCCTTGCACACTTGTGTTACAGTCAGCTGATTTCAATTTTTGTGTGGGGAGAAGGTTTAAAGTAGACTTCAGCTTCTAACTAGTGGAGATATAAACATTACTTTTAATGGAAGAAAGTGAATGTAAAGTGCAAACTCAACCCAGGACAGAAACAGCTATCCCCTACGCCACAGCATCTGCAAAGACAGCATGGCAACACAAAGTTGACAGTATGCTGACCCAAGCTAAGTAACCAGAGCCTGACCTCGACAGGTGTGACAAAAGCAGAGATGAGCAGTCAGGCTTGTAGGATTATAATCTCTATTTCTGATCATACCTGTTTCTACAAATCTCTGTGGCATTCACTGTGAAGTGCTCTTTGGGCTGGTTTTAAGCTCTCTTTTAGGTTTGTGTTGATACTTTAACACTAAAGGAAAGACGTTCTGTGTCCTAGAATAGGGGTTTTGATTAGGGGTTTAAATGGTATTTGTGTTACAGTACATCTTAGACTCTATTATGGACTAATATAAAAGTAACTCAGTGATATAAGACATTCCTTTTTACAATTAAAGTGTAATGCATTATTTTTTTGTGAGTTACAATTCCAACCGTGAATGCCAACTACTCCAAAAAACAACAAAATTTCCACTTCATTTGCTGGATTTGATCGTGCACACTGTCAGCATTGCCTGATCAGTTCTCAGATTATGAATATGAAAATTAAATGGCATGATTGTGATAGTTCACTTGATAGATATTATTTCAGATATTTTGTGATAATCAGCCTACTGATATGGCAGCAGATGAAAACTCAGACAGTCTGAATCAATAAGCTCAAATCATGGATCATGAATGAATGAATTATGCATGAAAGAATCATGCATAACAGGTACAAGAGATCAATGTTCTAGTGCAAAATCATGTGATGGTCAACCAGTCCTGGCGCAAGAGGGAATCAACTTTTCACATTTCAACAATGGATGGAAAATACATAGATCCCATCCCCATTGAGGAACTGACTGTGGTAACACCAGAAGGAAAGTCCAAGGTCAGCTATTACATCAGCAAGACAGGAGCTGAGATAACAGGCCAGGAGTAGATGAGGAGAAAGATGGAAGAGGGCACCCTAAACAAAGACAGGGGTTATGACTCACCTCCATTTCTCAACCACTTGTAGTCACAGGACTTCACAAGTACAAACTGAACCTTATTAAAGTTGTTCTGAAACGACCTGAACTGTTAAGTGTGAAGTGTTAATCTTCTCCTTAAGTAAGACCAGACAGTGTCTACTTCTAATGGTACACTGTGCAGCTTTTCTTTGCATCCAGAGGGATTATTTCAGCAGTGAAGTCTTCAGCAGTTTGCATGCGTGCCATTTCTTTTTCCATAGTAATTAGCTCTTATGTGTAAGTGTAATTCTCTCTTGACACATTTCTGCCACCATGCAGTGTCCTGGCATGGATGAGAGGAGAGCTTCAGGATTTCAACAGATGAGGGGATTCCCAGAAGACGACCTGTGATTGACAGGTGAGTTGCATGAGGGGAATCATACAGACAGTTGGTTTCAGGGAGGGAGGAGGAGAAAATCCCTGGGAGCAACACACAGTCTGGCATTAATTAAATCAACAACGGTTGATTTTTTTTGTGGCTAAGATGGAGTTTACTTGAAATGCTCAGGACTCTTGTGTTCTTCTGCCCCATGTTATATAAAAAAGAATTATGTGATATATCACACACACACAGTGTCTAAATTTAAGTGTCTCCATTAGATCTACAGTCAGTAGATCAGGAAGAGTTCTCAAATGTCTTGGTTATTTGGTGTGAGGGGAAAAAAGCTGAAAATGGAATGTGTGTTATACAATATATAAGCAGTTTGTTACCCAGAGAATACAGACACAACAAAAATTAAAATGACATGGTTGTTGGTCCCTGACCACAAGCTGTGGATCCAGTAGATCAGCACAAATAAGCTGATCTACTGGTATTTTCCCACACAAACATCTCTGTTGTTAAAAAATAATATTGTGATATTGTAATATTGTGAAGTGGCACAAAAAGTAGAAAGCAAGTGAAAAGAAAGCCATGTCCCGGTTGACAAACTGCTTACTTCTCCGCCAACTTTCCTTCCTTCTGTTGCAGACTACTTTTTCAAGCAGGTTTTTTTAATCACTGGTAAACAACTTTTCAGTCACTTAAACAATGAGCTTTGTCTGGATAGCCCTCCCTTCTGAAAGACCTACATTTACAAAATGGGCTTAGTGTTTTATTCAGTATGACCTGAAATGAGCCACTAAGACCATAAACTGATTTGGAAATTGTTTATAGATGTGTGGGCTTCTATAGAACCAGAATTCCTATAGAAAACACAGCTATCATCCACTGATGGCCTTTAAAAATAAAAGCAGGCTTAAGGTTTCACTTTCCAGACCAGGAAGCTGAGTTCACCTTTTATACTGTCTGGGTGGTCTCTCTCTTCCCATTATGTAGTGATGAAGAACTCTGAAGGCACACAGTCTTTTGGCCATTCTGAGTGCATCATGTGGGTACCCATAGAGCATTTCATGTACTCATGTGTTTACTCAGAATAACAAGTGTAAGTATGGAAACATGCAGCTTATTCAGAGTATTGATACTGTTTTGACCAGCAATTCTAGCTTTGCAGGCTTTAGCAGCTTGCGGTTGACACTTCAAAAGTTGTTAAATGGCTTGTGTGAAATTGTTGACCCAGTCAGCTGATCGTAATTACAGTGAAAACAAAGATTCCGCCCAGATCCTGATTTTCTCACACATAACAGCGCAAGTGCTAAGTGTACAAGCTGGAACACTTCACACGTGACTCATGGACTTTTTTCCACTCTGGTTTTCTCATTTAATAAAGTCTCCCGAGCTTTTAATCTCCTATGAATCTAATTTTACTTGTTTAAATGTTATCATTTTTAAGGGATATACTTAAAAATCACTTTTGCCCCCCCACATGAATACTTCAAATCAATGTGTACTGCATTGCAGTCTTTCATGTTTTGGATTGAACCAAAGAAGGTGACCTTGTTGCCCTAGACAGCAAGTGGGGGAACAGCTCATAATATGGTGCCTTGTTGTGAAGGAGACATTGGAGCAAATGCTTACCCTAGGTTTTTAATTAGCTAATCTCAAGTTGCACGGGGCCTATTTATCACTCTGTTGTGCTGACAAACTTGAGGTGTCACTGGTGCTTGTGACTGCATAACCACAAGCTAAAAACATGTTGGCCAAAATCTCCTTTAAGGTCTTCTTCCTATGCTATACCTGAAGGCTTCACCTGAACAAGCAAAAATTTTAACAAGATCCATCAAAAAAGCTGACTGTGACGCAGGAAAACACCAGCAGACAAATTAAAGCCATGTGTGGTGGAGGAGAAAAGGAGGAGAGGGCATTTAGAGGAAATGTATAAAATCTCAGCCTCTCTCCCTTTCTCTGGGGAGGTACGTGAGCCAGTCTACCATGGCTAAACTGCGGTGAAGCACAATGCTGCAGAGATTAACTCTGGCCCATATCCTTAGATCACCAGCGTGGCTATGAAACACAGAGAGGCTGTGTTAGAGCGTGAGAGAGGGATTACAGCAGGAGAGTATCAGAAAAAACAGGAGCATCACATATCTGGATAGCGTTTCACCTTTTACATTATAATAAAGCGAAAGCCATTTTCAGGAAAAGCGAGTATTTGGAGTAGATTAGGGACAGAAATCTTAAAATGACAGAAATCCTTCAGTGACAAATGTCTATGTGGTTGTGAGGCTCTGTTTTAGGACTTCCCAGTCCCTCCATGGGCCTCTATGGAAAACTGAAGGTGGGTAGAGCAGCAGCAAGTAATCAGTGACAACAGATGTGATATTTATTTAGTTATATAGAGCATGAAAAAGGAGGCGCTGAGGTGAAGGTGGGTTGCAAACTGGCTTGCAGATGTGCTGCTGCAGTGGGACAGCTAAAATTCTTTGAGGCGTTCCTGACATATGTTCACAATGTGATGGCCGTACAAGCTAAAAATAAATGTCTCCAGCAGGTTGCCACTAATGTAAGGTTGTGTGGCCTTTCTAATCTGAACTGAGGGGGTACATCCAACGATTTCTGTACCCTCTGAAGTCCACCATCCAACGAGCAAACCCACTTCATGCAGCAACTAATGCAGCAATTAATTTTCATTATTTTCAATGTACAAATGAGTAAAAAGTTATATAAGTGAATCGTTAATACATCACGCTTCCCTCGATGCTGGCAGGTTTGTTTCCACTGAGCATGATAAATCAGTGAAACTCTTTAGATTAAGAAAGTTGTTTTGTAAGAATGTCCTGGGCCAAGATATGCAACATTGACCTAGCAAGTTTTTCAATAACAGAAGCAACCCCGAACCCTAAAAACTCCACAGAGAAATCCCCCCAACCCATCCTCTTGTTTTGAGGCAACAGCGCTAATTCCTGAGCTACTCTGCTGCTGCTACAGGACAATGTTCTTATGCATTCTTGTATATAAATACAGTGTCTTAGAATTATACTGAAAATGATAAGGGCGTGGTTTATTACCTTTCAATCAATGTATTTCTTAAAAAAGTTAGCAGCTTAACATGAATACACTGCTAAACCTCCCAACACCATCTGCTCAGCTGTTTCCAGATCTGCTACATGTGATACAGAGCCACTCTACGTCATCCCTAACACATATATGCTTACAATAGATAGATAGCAAGATAGATAGATAGATAGATAGATAGATAGATAGATAGATAGATAGATAGATAGATAGATAGATAGATAGATAGATGTTTGTATGATTTTAACTCTCACTGTTTTTCCTTCAAG
>VUQK01037681.1:0-13246 GCA_015106715.1 Bujurquina vittata | reverse complement strand
GGGTGAAGAAGCGCCACCTCTTGGTGGTTAGCTGTGATAAGTGTAGTAGACACAGGGACCTCGTTCCCAGTGTATGAGAGCAGAGCACGAGGTAGGTTCACTTACTTTAACATTGTGGGGAAATGCTGTGTATTATCATCTTATGCCCCTCCGATTGTCATCAGCTGACTGCAAAATGTATTTATAGCAGTCAAGATGTTAATGAGTTCTATATGCTATATTTGAGGAAGTTAAAAACATTGTGATAGATCTAATACACACGTGAAAATGTCCGCTAGCTTGATGTTAATGTAAAATGCTATTCCTTGTAAGGTGCTGCACTTGCTGTGATCAGAGTCCTGACCATTACATGATCTGTTTCATGCAGATAAACAGTGTTTCATCTCATCCTGTCTCTTGGCCATTATTCACCATCTAACACGACGCAGAGTAAAATTGGACCGAGCTGAATTAGTGCACGGCTAGTTTGGTAAGGTTACACATGTCCTCACAGGTGAATGAATACACACACACATGGGTGCACACACACACACACAGACAGACAGACACACACACACATCATCATCATCATCATCATGACAACTGGTGACAACTTCAATTATTGGTTACTCAATAATTCAAAATGTTAAAAGAAGTTCAGCCATAACCCCTTGTTCCCCTAGATCCACTGCCCGAGACGTGTGACTCTGAGGCAAAAGCTACGGAACGTCTTGCAAAGTGACCTGGCATTACCAAAGTCATTGTGCATATAGGAGCCAATGACATCTACCAAGAGAAATCTGAAATACTAAAAACAGATTTTAAACACTTTTACTCACTAAAAAGACATGAAGCACATTTTTATGTGCAGTCCCATCCACACTTGCAGTTGTGGTGTGGATCATTTCAGCAGGTTACTGTCACTGCATACCTGGCTCTCATCAGCCTGTACTGCCCACAATGTCTCCTTTATAAACAATTTCACTCTTCTGAGAATGCAGTTAATTAGTGAGATCCTTTGGCATTCATCTAAACTCATCTAAACTCAGACTAAACTTTCCTTAAACATCTCCTATGATATTTCCCCCTCAGTTACACCTTTAGAAGCAAGTGAAATCAGTTCATCATGGTCCACTCAGTCTAACCATTCGTGCTACTATTGACATCATGTGGTTCCTAATGTGCACCCTAATCAATTTGCACTTATTCCAACTGCTTCTCACGTGGAGATAGAACCCTGTGTAAAAATAATAAATTCCCATATAGGAAGCTCTTCATCTTATAACAACATAACATAAGTTCTTCCACACCATGTCTTTATGGATCTTGCTTTGTGAACTGATAAACAGTCATGGCGGAACTGCGTGATCCTACAAAGTTGGGAGCATGAAGTCATCCAAAATGTGTCGGCAAGCCGGAGCATCAAGAGTTCCTTCCACTAGAACTAAGGGGCCGAGCTCAGCTCCTGAAAAACAACCCCACACTATAATCCCCTTCACCCAAACTTTACACTTGACACAGTACAGTCAGACAAGTACCGTTCTTCCGGCAGCTGCCGAACCAGACTCGTACATTGGATTGCTAGACGAAAAATTGTAATTCTCATTCCCAAGAAGACATCTCCACCACTCTAGAGTCCAGTTCTGTCCTTTTACATGGCCTACCACTTTGTGGATCAGTTTCCGTCATTGTTCTTTAGTGCTATATAAATAAAATAATCCTACCCCACCCCCCACCCCCCGCCCGGCCCGTGACCCTGAAAAGGATAAGCAGAAGAAAATGGATGGATGAATATATATTATCCCCCTAGACTGAAACATGGCTTCCTGGAAGAAAGTTTTACAAAATTACAAAAATAATTAACCATTTTGTTATCTCAGGTAATTTCAGTATTCACACTCACAAAGACAACAACTCTGACACCAAACAGTTCATCAGATTATTAAAATCTCTTGATTTTAAACAGCGTGTGACTGAGCCCACCCCTGCTAATGGTCACAAAAGGTGGTGTCATTTTTTCCAAGAAGCCTCGATGACACAGTTGCCAATGTTCTAGATGTTGCCATCTCTGATCATTATTGCATTTTTTCAGAAGTCTTTGGTTCATCTGTCAAAGCAAATACCAACTGATTTATGTCAGTGTCACCACAGCTGATTTAATCATTAGTGAATTTTCAAAGTGTAGATTACTGGGACTGTCATCATGTAGTGAAATGATGGAGAATTTCTTTGATGCCCTTTCTCAAATTATTGACCGTATTGCTCATGTCAAAAATATTAATAAATGGTCCAAAAGCACCCTGGAGAAACTATGAAAAGGTAGCAAAATGAAACTGCAGAAAGCTGAGAGAAAATAATAAACTACGAATTCATTTTGAAATCAATAAAAATGCACTTCATTTTTACAACATGAAAATAAAATTAGCCAGACAATCCTACATTTCTCAGCTGATTAACAATAATCAGTTTAATTCCAGCTCAATGTTCATATTCTCACCTGTTAATTCTCACCTGTTAACAACTCCTTGGTGGCAGTGGACCTGGAGAAGGCATTTGAAAGCACCCCTTGGGGTATCCTGTGGGGGTGTTGTGGGAGTATGGGGTGTCTGGCCCACTGTTGCTAGGGCTGCCCTTTTTCACCGATTCTCGTGGCCTCAGAATCTCATCTCTACCTTTTGTGGTCCTGTTGGTTTTACCAGGTGGTGGCCTCCAGCTCACAGTGGAACAGTTTGTAGCTGAGTGTGAAGTGGCTGGCATGAGAATTTCCACCTCTAAGTCTGAGGTCACGGTTTGTCACGGATGAATGCTGCACCAGTCTGTTGTAGTGAAGGGGCAGCTGAGCATGAAAGCTAAGCTGTCAATTTACCAGTCAGTCTATGTCACTACCCTCACTTATGGTCACAAGCTTTGGGTAGTGACCGAAAGAATGAGATTGCGGATAAAAGTGACAGAAATGAGTTTCCTCAAAGGGTGGCTAACCTCTCCCTTAGAGATAGGGTGAGAAGTGCGGCCATTCAGGATAGGCCGAAAGTAGAGCTGCTGCTGCTGGTCCACATTGAAAGGAGCCACTGACTACGATGCTTCCTGGGCGCCTCTCGGGTGAGGTTTTCTGGGCATGTCCTCCCAGGAGGAGGCCCTTGGGCAGAGCCAGAACATTCTGGAGACATTATATCTCTCAAATGGCCTGGGAACATTTCGGTCTTCCCCAGCTGATAAGAGGTGGCTAGGGAAAGGGAGCTCTGGGCTTCTCTGTTTAGCTTTTGGCCCCACGACCCGGCCCCAGATAAATGAGTGAATGAGTGAGTGAGTGAGTGAGTGAGTGAGGATGGATGGATCTTTAGTAAATATTATCAACAGCTCTCTACAGTCTCGTGTTTTCCCTGATTCTTTCAAATGTGCTGCAATCACACTACAGCTCAAGAAAAATAACTTGGATTCATTGGTAATTCATAATTTTAGACCTATTTCTAATCTTTCTTACCTCAGAAAAATATCTGAAAAAAAGCAACTGAACGAATACTTTTCAACTCACAGTCTTTATGATAAGTACAAATTGGGGTTCAGAACCAATCAGAGCACAGAAGCAGCCTTTGCTAAAGTCATCGGTGACCTGAAGATCAGCAGTGATTCACAGAGTTTGAGTTTTAGTTCTGATCTCACTGCTGCTTTCAACACTGTAGATCATGACAGTCGAATTCAAAAGCTTCATGGCTCAGTCGGTTTAACGGATCAGGTTCTTTATTGGTTCTCAGCATTTCTAAAGTCTAGATGTTTTTTATGTTTCAATTAGCAGCTTTTGATCTGCACAAATAAAAATTCCATCAGCAGTTTCTCAAGGCTCTGTCCTTCGTCCACTGCTTTTTATAACAGTACCATGTAAATGTTAAAGAATCGTAATATACCCCACCATGCTTACGCAGACGATACACAGTTGTACTTCTCATTTTCCTCTGATGATCTAACCTCTGTTCACACACTAATGAGCTGCACTGGTGACAATTTGCTGGATGTTCCGAAACTTTTTTTAAAATTGAACAGAGACAAGACAGAAATATTTGTTGTTGGTCTAAAATGTCGGAGGTTAAAAAGTTGGTCACAATTATCATCGCTGTCTCTGAAACACAGTAAGCAAGTCTGGAATCTTGGTATCATTCTGGAAAGTGATCTCAGGATTTGAAAATCATCGGTTCACGTTTTACACCTCAATAATGTTACCAGAACTCCTTTCTTTCACTTAAAAAATATAACTAAGGTTAAAAAGTTCCTGTCTCAACCTTCACTCTGAGAAACTGGTCTATGCATTCATTTCAAGCAATTTAGATTATTGTAGTGCTCAATTTGCCGGATTATCCAAATCATCAGTGTGATGACTTCAGCTCATTGAAAATGTAGCAGCCAGAGTCCTCACAGGTACATATTACTGCAGTGCTGAAGACACTTCACTGGCTGCCAATAAAGAATTGCCTTTAAAATACTGTTATTAGTTCATAAAGCTCTTAATGGTTTGGCCCCCAGCACATCTCTGCCTTTCTACAACCCAGTCAGACCTCTCAGGGAATCAGTTTCACATCTTTTAACTGTTCTCAGATTGGATCCAAGTGTGCCAAGGCTGCTTTCTGCTTTTTCCACAGCCCTATACTCAGTTGGTGTTTTTTTGTTTTTGGTTTTTTTGGTTTTATTATTATTATTATTATTATTATTATTATTATTATTAGCTGTTTTCACTGTTTAAGGCAGTGTAAACCAACACATTTTATGTTTTTTATCTTCTATGTTAAACACATTGAGTTTGCATGCAATGCCTTTATCATCCTGTACAAAATCTAGCATTTTTGTTATTTTCATGTGGCAAAAATACTTCGGAATCAATATTTACTTGTTGGGTTTAACCATCACTTCTTGTTGCCAAGCACAAATAGGGAGGGATTTTATTTGTGCTTGTAGGATTATTGCACGCACACAGCACATGCCCACTGCTGCCCTTCAGTACATTTGATCAAGAGCTGCTGACTGGCTCTGTGAGCCCACCGTAACTCAATTTACGTTCTCAACGTGAGCTAAACTGTGTATTAGTTTCGCTGTATGGGGAATAAGCATTCATTTGTGATATTTGTGATATCTGGCGCTCCATCTGACAATATCATTCTGTCTCCCACTGGTTGCAGTTTCATCCGAGATGAAAGGAGAGTCAAGGGAAGAGAGCGGCTGCAAACACTCATATCCATGATTACATTGAATGAAATTGAAAACAGAGGTGATTTGATGTGGGTAACCTGCAAGTGAAACAGTCACTTCTGTCACCGCTCACATTTGAGTTTTCATTATGAAACATCACCGAGCCATTTTCCCATTGAGAACTCACCACAGTGCGGCAAAGCGGTCTCAAATCACAGCAAGTTGCCTAAACCCCAGCCGAGTCAATATTGCGTTTAAAGTGTGAATGAGCATATGGTCGGCCGCCAGAGACAAAAGTTTGATTCAACTAGCTGCAAAACTTCTTCATCTTGTTTTTGAACTCTTCATCTATTTATCTCAGCGTGTATCATTAGTTTATGAAGCCCGTTATTGTTGAGTTAGCGCTTCAACATCTGTTGTGCTATGCAAGAGTGTTGAAACACACAGTGTGCTTGCATTAGAATGAAGCTTCTCGGTCCTCAGCAAAGAGGATTTTCTATATTTACTTTTATTTGATTATTTTGCTGCTGTTGTTGTGTGGGTAGAGGAAATTAAAAAGCACTGAAGTCCAAGACTGTAAGCACACACCAATACACACACCCAGCGGAAAACAAATAGCAGCATTGTCTTGCCACTTCAAGTCTGACCATAGCTATCTGTGGCCTGGCCTTAGACATGATGACAGCGCTGAAAAGGCAATTCAGTCTGTGTCTATCAACTTCACCAGACTCCAGTAAAGTTGAGTTTACAAAGTACCTCAGAATCATTCTTTATTTATTATACATGACTTCAAATCAGCAGTTCCCCAAATAAAATTAAAAGCAAAGCTATCTTGTTACTTCAAAAACACAACATTGGTAAAAAGTGATCAGAGTGAAGAGGGCACTGCTGAACAACGAGTAGGTAGAAGCACAGAGTTTAGTTAGTGAAGTCACGATGAGCATTTTCCTGATAGAAAAATGTGATGATCGTATATGTTGACTTTAACTGCTTGCACTGAAATAACTGTGTGAAATCTGAGGGAGGAATTGATAAGTCACACAGTTACAATGTTGACCTCTGCTTTGTATTACGAAAGCTTTGCGTAAATGCTGTATTTTGAATATTTGCATTGCAGAGCCTCTGGAAGTAATTTGTTCCCTCACTAGTGAAAAATTTAAATTTCCTACTCTCGTTCCTGTTATTTTTGTACTGTTATTTTCTACATGCACAGGCTAGCAACTCAGTCAACCTGTAAAGCATAGCTTGAATGCATGTTAACGCCACACTGCACTCTTATCCACTGATGTTTTGAGAACTCAAAAACTGAGACAATTCATTATACCTTTTTTAAGTTGAGCAGCTTTAAATATTTTCATTACATTCTTTATATACTGTACTGACTCACTTCAATTATTAGTACTGACTCATCTTTCTTGGATAAAACTTGTGATGATGAGCATCAATAAAGCAGTTTGAAAGGAAATTAAAATATCTTCCTGTCTGCCACACTGATGATCAATAAACCAGCTGCCTATTTTACGGATGGTAATAAAGTCTAACATGAAGGTAAAACAAAAAAAAAACAATAATAACATAACCACAGCAGCTAAACTGGAAACAGAAAAAATAAACAGAACAACTCAACACAGCAGAACTTGCATAATATTTTATGCCTACCCTACACACTACAATATCAATGGTCAAGTACACACTACAGTAGACACACAATAGAAATGCAAGTACAGTGAAACTAAACACTTAAGTGAGCTCTACTTAAGCCACAAGAAAATACAAGTTGGTCAAAAACACCAAAAGGGAACTAGATGTTGGAAAAATCAATGGTGCGGCGGGCGGTCCAGGTCCTCTGGGTCCTTCTCCGTCTGTCTCGGGTTTCTGGGGGGCGTGATTGCAGCTTCTCACCCTCATTACAGAGTACATTTCATGACAAACACACAATGCGCAGACGCACTCGCTCGTTCACACAGAAACAAAGCAAGATTGTGTGCTTGTTTCTATTTCTGCTCTTGTCTTGCAGGTGGCTGTTTGTACTTTTCTCTTTTTTGTGCTTCGCTACAGACCCAGCAACTGGCAACCAATTATATCTGCTCCTTTTTTTTTCTTAGGAAAAAAATACCTAGGCCTATGTATTGTTAAGGCACGTGGCATAGACTCACCGGGACTGGGATATTTGGCACTAAACATTACTCAAGGAACTGAACAACTGATATTATACTTAAGTGTGTTCATTTTTGTTTATTTATGCTTATTTTTGTGGCTTTCTCCCACCTTTGGCTGGCTCTTAGCTGGTACCGATTGTTTATTTTTGCTGTGACATTAAAGAAATCCTAGACAAATCTCTGTATTTAGCTTAGGGCTGAAAATGCCTTTAAAAACACCTTCTCTGTGCACTTTCATTTGTTCTTCTGTACCATAAATTATATAGATACATAAACTCCACACAGATTTCAATATGGTACACATAGGGCAATCTCCAGAAGAAGTGAGACCAAAAAATGACAGTTCTCTCTTATAAGATAGATGTATATTAGAAAGTTAAAGAGCTTTTTTTCCGCAATAACTATAATGACCATCTTTGCAATCTTTGCTGATATCCTACAGTGTGCTATCTGTCTTTAATGATTTGTCCCCTCGCTGGAAAGAGCAGGTGTTTTCAAGGTCAGCATAGAAAGAGGCATCCCGGCCTGAAAATCCAATTCTGCAATCAATTTGAGATTGGTTAACACGTAAGGAGCAGGTTTCCTTCAGCAGCTGTAGCATTTTGTCTACATAATTAAATCTGCCTGTCTTTATAACTGCTTCTCTGCCTCCTTTGTGAGCCATCTCTCTCGCTCTCTCTCTCTCTCTCTCTCACACACACACACACACACACACACAAATGTCTGCCTTCTGTATCCCCCTCACTCTTTTGAATCCCGCTGAGAGGTGCACTCAGGCTTGTACAGCAAATAGCTTCAGTTCCCATCCACAGTAAATATTTTCCAGCTGCCATCGAGGCAGAGGGAGGAATTTAAATATTTATCACCTGTAATAATTGTCACAACCACCCCCAGCACCTGCTGTTCAGGTCACAGAGACATACACAAGCAGATATAGAGGAGGCAGTGAAAGTGAAATGCATATTTATCATGCAGTATCTCACACTCAGCCAGTGTTTTAAATAAAATGCTTCATGCACAGTATATGTGAAGCCCAACTGGATGTGATAGCAGCATCCAGTTGGGATTTACATGCAAGTCCAGTCATTGTACTTCAAGGATAATGGGAAGCTATTCCTTAGTCACTCAGTTGGTCAGCTTCTTGGTCACCTGATTTACCGTTGTTGAAGTTAAGATGTCCAAGGGGAAATTAATTCCAGTACCTGCTATAACTGCACTGATCAGCAAATCAGTATAAAAAAACCCAGATAAAATGACATTCGTGTTGTACTTGATGTACAACATGCCAGCATTTACCGATTATTTATTAAATGTTCATACACTTAGGTCCATTATTATTTCAACAGTAAGACATTTTTTTCTGATTTTGTGTCTGCGCACTAACACAACAGATTTTAGAAGTTTAACAAAAGTATTAACTGTTTACACTCCCTGAAACCTATTAAGTGCCCACCTCCTGGGTGGGCAGCAACAACCAGTGAGGGGAAACGTGTCCCACAGGGGCCAAGTCACAGCAAACACCAAACCCAGGACCAGCCACACTTGCACACACATGCACACACACACACACACACACTGTCAGGACTGATTGCTTTACTCTCATCTCTGGTTTCAAGTAATTTTTCCTGCTATTGAAGTGTACTCTTCCCTGCTTGGGAATGGCTAAGGTTTCTTGGACTAAGTGGGCAAAGCAGAGGATGAGTACAGATATTTAGAGCACTTCAGTGGGCCAGCGTGGCCATGCATTAATCTGCTGCCCATCAGTCATTTGGCTAGAGATGGCAGCCATTCCCACAAGATCCTCCTTTTCACCTCATTCCTTCCATCTTCCTTTAGCAGCTTTCTTTCAGCATTCCCTACATCCCATTACTTTAGAACCCCTATTTTCTTTTGTCTCACACATGACTTCTGGCACATCACATGCCTCTCCCCATATACAAGAATGTGCATGCATGTCTGTGTAGGCCAGGTGGGTCTCATCGTGAATGGCACTGATTGGTACAGTTGTGCATTCCCCCCAAGAGACAGAGTGGTTTCTCAGGCACGAGGAGCAGCTTCTCCTCACAGAATTGTCCCTAAAAGCAGAAGGGATTGGCCACTGAACAGAGCTAGCACTGTGAGGAACAGAATGAGAAAATGGAAGCGTATTTTATTTGTCAATCAAAGTTAAGGACAGCTTCTTAATGGATGCGATTGAATCTGTCTCCTGATAACTGGAAAATGTGGAAAATAATGTGCGTGTGCTTTTGTGCGAGCATTCTGAATCTACCTGTGTCTGTGGAAACCTAACTCTTTAATACAGTAGATGTGTGTCTTTCCTGCCCCGATCAGGACAATGCAGGGTGGAAAATGATACTCCTGCAGATCAGGTAACCTATCACAGACCTTCCTGCATATTTAAACAGCCAGCACCAGAGCACAAGGCCAAAGCACCAGTGGCCAAGGGGTTTGCTTGGAGCAGGTTTAGTTTTCTGTCAGAAGATTGTTTTGAATGTTATGAACATTTGTTTAAAAGAGGCCAAATCAGGCTGTTTTAAGACGCATGGGATTGTTTTGTTTGATTTAACTGTCACATATCTGGTTAGACAGCTACATGGATGAAGCTGCTTTTCGGTTAGAGTGTTCTCTGATGCGATTTGACATTCCAAGGCAAAGTAATAATACAGGTTTTATTGACTCATAAGCTTGGTTCTTTTCAACGGAGCATAAAATGAAAGTAGAATTAAATTATGACAAAATAGTAACACCAACAGGAATGAAATGCATAATAAATGTAATTCCCGAGGGAGGAAGCTAGTTTACAAAAAAAATATTTGGCTTTAAAAAGCTTTTTTTTTCCCTTCTATCAAACTTATTTCCAAGCAAAACACGATACTTGACTCTTGTTGTCACTGCAAAGATTGCAGGCTTTCTGCTTCCCGTCCCCTCCCAAAGTTCCTTGACTTTGAATGTTTTCCACATTAGTTGATTTCCGTCTTTTTGGCAGCACAACCAACTGATGTGTACGTAACAAAGCAGTATTTAAACACAAATATTTGGTGAGCATCCTCTGTGTGACCAGTGTTTGCTGATTAATGTGATAGTTTGAAATCATTAACAAACACATTATCGACTCGAGTTACTAAAACCACTGCCACATTTTATTAATGTCTTTTGCAGGTGATGCTTTTATTTACATGCAATACTGTGCAAAAGTCTCGAGTCACCCCTTATGTCTTTATATTTTGCATTCAGAGAGCCAGACTTTCATGTTTTCTAAAGTGGTCTTGAGCAGTAGTTCTCCGGGCTTTCTGAAGGCCTTTCAAAGTTTTCCTTTGGACAAACAAGGTGATTCATAAAGAGCTGTTAGCTGAAAACGTTGCATTTGTTGAGACACTGTGCTGTGTGTCCCTAAAAAAATCTGAGGAAACTGGACAAGTGTAGAACAAAAGTGTCAGGCCTAAAAAAAATCTATCAACAGCAGATGACTAGTAAGTTAAAGTCATGTCCTGAAGCAAGAGGAAAAAATACAGCAAAGCTCTGACACACGACCAGGGAGATTCATCTGGACCTTCAATTGATCCATCCACTGTTCGCCAAAGGCTCATCAGAAATGGTCTCAGTGGAAGGGAGGCTGGCAAGAAGCCATTCTTAAACAGGAAGAAAAGGCTGAGGTATGCCAATTTCCACAACAACTGGACTGAAAATCAGTGGCAATAGGTCTAGTCGAGTAATGAATCCAAATTTCAAATTTTTGGTTCAAATTGTCATTAATATGTCCAGAGGAAGTCAGGAGAGAGGTGAGTGTCTACAGCCATGGTTTGTTGGTGTTGGGATCGTGTCAAAATTAACTGAATTATGAACACAGAAAAATATGGTCAGATTTTGATCCACCATGCAGTACCATCTGGAAAGCATCCGATTGGCAAGAGCTTCATTTTTCAGCGTGACATTGATCCCAAATACACTGCCAGTGCGGTAAAAGCATGCCTGGACAGAAAAAGACACAGTGGCCTCCCAAGGGTCCAGATCTCAACATTATTGAAGTGGCGTGGGATCATCTTGACAGAGAACAGAACAAAGGGCAGCCAACATCCAAAGGAAAGCTCTGAATGTCCTTCAAGGAAGCCTGAAGAAGACTACTTATAAAAAAAAAAAAAAAGGTTTACAGGAAAGCTTGCCTAAGAGAGATCAGGCAGTGTTGGAGAATAAAGGTGGTGTACCAAATATTGACTTTCAAGCTCATTGTAATTGCTCAAACTCTGTTTTTATTATATTTGCACGTTTCAATAAATCACTGCACCTATTCCCCATTCTCCTAGCAAAATATAAAGAATTGAGGGGCGACAAAAGACTTCTGCACAGTACTGTATTTATCATTACCCAATAAAGGGTAGTCCAGACATGGAGCTGGAGTTTAAGTCTGAATCGTGCACATAAATTTGCACAGCAATACAACATTTGATATTTTGTTCCTCGCTGACTGCCAGTAGAAGTGTTATAAGCAGCACGCCTTTAATGCATACTTTGGGATGTGGCAACATATCTGTATTTGGAGAGAACACAATCTGTGGTATTTCACTTCAGCTTCGTCAGATGTGACCTCAAATGTCTTGTGTTCTCTTTCATCACCAGCATTTTCTCTGTGTCTGCCAGAAGACCTCTACTGAGTTTTCATTTTGAGGTTGAAATGTAATGAGTCGTAAAAGATATAAATGACTAAAAAATGACTTGCTAACATCAACCGTAGTGGCAGTGATGAATAGGGAAAACAGGAGGAAAATTTAAAAAAAAGAGAGAATCTGGAGTGTAAGTGGGAAAGAATCAAGAAGCGATTGAGTGACAAGAGGAAGTGCAAAGTGAGAGAATAGAGTTGTTTGATGGATGTTTAAGGATATGGGCTTTTGTCAGTGAGTGATGCGATGGAACGGTGTGCTGTGGTCCCTGCTGGACTATTTTTGTTGATCTTTCCTCGTTCTCTTAGCTGATTGATGGTTCATATAGGTAGTGAGGCAGAGAAAAGATGTGGTTGAAACCGGGTTAAACTCCACCCTGGGCTATCCCCCTGCTGCGTTCTCGCTTACTGTCTTTCTTTCTGCCTCATTCGCTATGCTCCCATAGTTTCTCTTCCCTCATGCTATCTGCTTCCATCTCTATTCTCTCCCACTTTCTTGCCCACTTCTTATTTTCCATTCTTATTCCAAAGTGAAAAAACAATTTAAACAAAGGCGAGATCTCGATGAGTTCTCCCTAAAGCTTATACAGTAGTGAGCTTATTGGAATAAATAAACAGAAAACAGTTCTGTTCCCATTTGATGACCACTAATTAGCAGCTCTTACCAGTTTTTTTATGACCTTATCTGAACCCGACTGACCTTATCTGAACCCAACTGACCACGGTCACCGTTCTCAGAACCAACAGCGTGCTCCTGTGTTCCTAGATTGGTGTGGTTTGGGTTTCAGTGTGAGTAGCAGCACACGGCCCCCCAGAACAAAT
Source organism: Bujurquina vittata (assembly GCA_015106715.1). NCBI lineage: Eukaryota > Metazoa > Chordata > Actinopteri > Cichliformes > Cichlidae > Bujurquina > Bujurquina vittata. The sequence goes on along the minus strand of VUQK01037681.1, from coordinate 457 downwards.
ACGGCACGGTCCAAAATAAAGCCCCCACAAGTTCTTCAGAGGCCTTGTGGAAAAGCCATAAAGTGGAATTACAGCAGTCAAAACGGGGATGAGATATTTAATGGTTTACACAGGGAATGAGATAAATACGCACATGACCTAATGAGTCGACAGATACATGTGTGCACGCAGCTTGAATGCACGCTCATTAGCATTGCTGTGCAAACACGTGTGACACATGCTTTGTCCCAAATGATGTGTTAAGTTTGATCAGCTAAGTTTCATTCGTGTGATGTTTTATCCCACATTAAGGTTCTTGGGAAATGTTTGTAATCTTTCTACATTTTTTTGTTTTCTATTTTAAAAACTTAACAAAAAAAAAACATACATAAACAGAAACAGTAATGTGGGCTTTGCTTGGTCTACCGTCAGTCAGCAGGTGGTTAACCAGAAGGCAGCGAGGTGGTGATAGAGACAG
>VUQK01037679.1:0-21059 GCA_015106715.1 Bujurquina vittata | reverse complement strand
TGCCTTGTCCATATGCACCGTGCAGGTTAGCTAGGTAAGAACAGTGTGGTGGAGTTAAGTGACGCGAATGCTAACCCATTATCACGGCTAAGCAAACTGGCAGGGCGGACATCCACTCAACAAGCCAAAATAAAAAAAGAACCGTTTGCTCTGCAAAACATGCAGCGAAGCCAAAGTAGCAAGCGAGTTTGCCTGGCCAAGGCACGACTCTCACATACAACATAACACACATCTCATGAATGACAAGATTTATTTTTTTTCAATTTTAAGTGGGTCAAATCACTTATATTAAAAGCAAACTAATGGAAATGCTGTAATCTGATTCTTTTAATAAGCCATGTAACTTGCTCTGATCCCTGGTTTATAACAGGTGTAATACTGGTGTGTGGCCACAGCGTGCACATCTGATGTTGCTCACTGTGGTCCTCAGTGTGCTCAGGGAGATTTTGTGTATGCTCAGACATATGAAAAATTAGAGGGAACATTGCTTGTAACATTATTATATAAATACTAGTGATGGGACTTGATTAAAAATTTTTAATCGAGTTAATTACAGGGTCTGTAATTAATCGCAATTAATCACAAACAAATTATCAACATATTAAACACTTTCAGTTAAAAAAAATCCATTTGCTACTAAAATTTTGAATGAATAGGCTTATACGCATAACAACAAACATGTTTATTGCTTTTTGATGTTTTTAATTCTTAAACCAACAGGCTGGGTGCTATTACAGTTATTCAGATTTCAAGTATTTCAGGAACCCCTGATTGTTTAATTTATTTGAAAAATAAAAAAATAAATATAAACAGCACACTAGACAATAATCACAAGTAAATATTTTATTTATTTACTTATTTTGGACATGTGGGAGGAAACCCACGCACAAACGGTGAGAACATGCAAACTCCACAAGGGGGGAGACCCAGGCCAAGGTTTCCTCCCACATTTGTAGTTTCAACTACTGTATACAACAGTAGTCTTTTCGAAAGTCCCATCAGAACGTTTTTTTAAAGATAAAGTTGTCCCTCAGTGGATAAAGAGAAGCGGCTTCGTCGTCCATTGTTGTTGTTTGTGGATGTAATGTTGTCGCTTGTGCATCAGATTTATAGGCGTGCTAGAACAAGCGAATACAAAGGTTCCGGCTCCGAATAAAAAAAAAAAAAAAATGTGATTAATTGCGATAAAAATCTTAATGCATTAAAATCTTTGTAATTAATTAATCAAAATTAGCCTGTTAAAGTCCTGGCCCTAATAAATACACTAAGTGACATTCTCATATGCAACAATGTCCATTTAACAGAGAGAGAAAAAGCAACTGGAAGAGTCTTTGTCTGAAATTAAGGAACAAGAAGAGGAGATGTCACGTGCAAACAGAGCTTTGACCATCCGACTTGAGGATGTGCAGGTAAGATTAGCGCCTGTGCGCTGTGTTGGATATAGACAAATTCACAACTTGACATATTTATTACTGCATCATTCTGCAGAGGAATTTCACCAAACTGAGCAATGAACACAAGGATTTGGAGGAAAGGTTACAAGAAGAGAGAAATCAGAAGGAACAGTTAAAGAACATGAAGAATGACATAGAGGATGAAAGGAGGCTGCTGGATCGTACAGTGGAGAAACTTCAGAGGGAGGTGAGTCTTTGCTGAGTCTATGTTTAGTCATTTTTTAGTTATTTTTTGGACATTTTGCCATCTCCTCTTAATTGAGGGGGAAAGTGAAATGTCAAAAAAGTAACTTAAAGGGCCAAAAAAATCTTATATTTTTGCGGCCCACGGGCCAGGAGTTTAACACTGCTGATTTAGAGTTTTGTAAAGAAAAATATAGTTTTAAACAAGTGTAACCATGAATTCTAAAAGCTTTTATTCAGATAGGCCATGTCGAATCATTACAAACTGACCCATTGCGCTTTTCCTAATTTTCTGACAGTTACAATGACGAATATTCATGTTAAACATGGTCATAGTTCAGATTTCAAAGATTCAGTTTCTAACTTTTTTTTTTAAGTTTGTGTTCTTGGCTCTGGACAATATCAAAGTGAGTGGGTACTAGGTATCCCCTTTATTGAGACAGTTAAAAAGGAGTCTAGTGCAATATGTAAACAAATGATAAAATACTATCAAACCCTGCACCTGAGCCATATCACTAGCTTTAGAATTCCTACTTTTTCCTCATGTCTTGCTTTCTTTTGCCTCCTTCGTCTCTGTCACTGTGCCTTTAGATGAACGATATTGTGGAGGCATCCCAGTCATCCACTCGGGAGCTGCAGGAGCAGATTGATGTTTATAAGGAGAAGAACCGTCGGGAGCTGGCGGAACTACAGAAGCTTCTCAAAGAGCGAGGACAGGAGCTGGAGAAATACCTGCTTACTACCAAAACCCTACAAGATGAGGTAAACAGAATGGGCATTCAGAGGAGATGCACAGTGGTCAGATCAAGGCCATTATCTGAGCCTTCCCATGCAGACCAGCAGATAACAAGCTATTGTTCTGACTCGGCCAGTTTGAGCACTCTTACCAACATCCATCTTTACTTTCAGAGAGTGATGTCAGCACTTAGGTATTTCTGCTCCGCGCTGCCCTTTCAAACCCAAAGCATAATATTAAAGTGAAGGAATTTAGTCAATTCAAGTCATAGAAAAGCTATTTGTGTGACCCCTTGGCATTGTTTTAATTCCTGCAGTTTATCATTGTCAGCTCTCTGGAATGTGAAGAATGTTTTTTATGAAAGTGAATAATTTATGTTGAAATGAGTGTGCCTTAAGTTATTTTATTTCTACATTTTAAATTTGATGTAGGACAGTTAAGATTTTGTTTATAGTGACCACACAGGAATGTGTGAGGCAGAAACGGGTAATGCAGATAATGGAACATAAAAGATCATCGGGTTCAGATCTTCTGCTTTAGCATCTGTCTGCAGTTCTGGGAGATTTATTTCTGTCATACATTGAGAGAATAAAAATTGGACTCTTTTCTGTATTAGCAAATGTGTAAAATAGAAAAGAACAATAAAACGATAAGAATACTCGGTGGTACTGTGTAGAGGTAATAAAATCTAGTTCTGGAAAGTAAACTTTGTTTATGTTGTGTGCTGTAGTAAGATTCACACAGGAGATGGTGCCGTACACATTTCTCCTGACTGCATTGTGAGGTAGAAGCTGATGCTGCTAATGTGACAGTACAGGAAGAGAAGATGAGTGGAAATAATGCAGATTTCAAAAACAGCTATTTGCTGTTATGTTTTAGGATAGAAAATGCATTAAACATGTTTGTTAGTCTTTAAGGATACTCTGTGTCCCAGAGCTCTAACCCTGTAAACAAATCAGTGCCTGTTTATAATGAAAACTCCATGGGTACTGTTTTAAAAGAAGTTTTGGCAGACCTTGGCTTGTTTATTTATTTATTTTTTAAACCACAAGGGGCTGCATCGCAAAAAAAGATATTGGAGGGAAAAAAAAGGAAGAGTCCTTTTTCTGTGAACTGTTCTCTAAAACTTTTAGTCATTAGTTGCAGAATTTATTTCACATGTATAACAGGCCAGCCCACAGTTTTAGTGATTTGCTGATCTGGATGTTCCCAAAATGGGATGAGCATCCAGCTCCACGTTGCACATCTATCTGCATATGCAGTGTGGTTGTGAGCTGAGTTCATTTGTCAAGATAAGGTCAGTGTCCAGGCTTTTCCTCTTTTTTTTTTTCCTGTCAGCATCCATGCTATGATATCTTTATCCTGCTGGTACACAAGAAGAGGAGGATGTTAGTGCTGTGAAATCATTGTTGTGAAAGCTGTGCTGGCTGATTCACATCCTCCTCCTCCACTCCCTCTCCCGAGAAACTCATGGCTCTGTACTGCTTCATTTAGTCTGCTTTTCCAGCTGTTATCAAATGTCCTGTCAGTCCTCTACCATATGAAGTGTAGGCTACATACAACCACCTTCTTTACTTTAATTACTAAGTAAAAATCTTGTATTTTTAAATCTCTTTTACAAGCAGTCTCTGAAGACAGTATGACGTTAGAATTTTTACGCCATAGATTTCTTTAATCAGTTACTTGCTTATAGCTGTTCACTTTTAATAGAAGATGCGCAACTATCCAGTTATACAGTACAGTACTTACAACAAGTAAATTTAAGTAAACCAATGCCTTACTTAAAGTATTACTTGCATCCTTACAGTACATGAATAAATATGTAACAATTTTACACTAATGGGCAAATATCTGTTATGGGAGTAAAAAGAGGGCAGATGATGAATTTCTATTGTCTTGGCATTAAGCAGTGGGGGCAGTTTTCCAGCTGTGAGGGGCACTGCAGCTGAGGGAAACACTTACTGTGCTGAATGCATTAGTCACCCAGGGGAGTGTATATCATATTAAAACTATTGCTAAACAGCAACTAAACTATTGGTCATCACTTCAACAGGAACACTTGATAAGATTAGAGTTGACAATGAACAAGAAGATAAACTTAATATAATTTTTTTATAAAATGCTGGGTGCTCTTTAATTAGACCTTTTCAGTGTTCATGGACCAGAAATGAATAGTTATGTAGTAAGTTCATATATAAATGTTTTTGGTTTTAGTTGTTGCGGCGGGAGGAGGAACTGCGACAGTGTCAGAGGGAAAGAGATGAGTCCTTGGTCAGGGAGAAAACACTGGAGAAAAGAATTCGTGATCTTGAAGCAGAGGCTGAGAAAAACACCCTGTCTAAAGAGGAAAAATCCAGACACATCAGACTCATGGAGGTACCGTGTGTGTGTCAGTCATTCATTGTACAGGGTGGTATGTTTTTGCATTCTTTGTGAATGGTTACTGGTATTAAAAAAATAAATAAAAAAAGACTAAGAACTGACAGTGACTGACAAAATGGCCACAAGCCATCCTCTGTCAGCTGAATATTTATAGAGAGCAGAGATGGCACAGCACACTGTTCATAAAAATGCTTCACTTTTCAGGAAAGGATTTCTCAGTTGGAGCTGAACCTTGAAGAGGAGCATCAAAATGGAGACCAGCTGATGGACAGGATAGACCGAGGAAGAGAGCAGGTGACTAACACTCAATGCATTCTCATCATTGTGTTCACCTGTCCGTACCCACACAGACATGTCTCTGTTTCATGTCAATCTGTAAATGATATCTAGATCTCCTGTTGCTTTGTCTTCCATCTCTAACATCACAACTGCAACCACTAATCTCTAAATGAAAGTGACATTTGACCTCCATGTAACAGCTTCAGTCAAGTAAAGCTACTGATAACATCAGGTTTCCTATTTCCTTAATGAATTAATGTGTGTGATTCTTGTGCAGGTTCATAGGTTTTATCAGGTGTCTGTGTCTTTACATGTAATATCGGCACTCCAAAATTCTCAGTTTCTTCCTGGTCTGAATAAAGTGGATGGGTTATTGCTTTGTAAAATGATCTTGCATAATCATTCACGTTGGCAGCTTGCCAGCATGGTCTGAGAGCGTCTATCCAATTTTCATGCATCAGCCACAAAAGACCCTTCTTAATGCACTGCTTGAGCCAAAATATGCAAGCTGCCAAATGTCTCAAGTTTTCAGGTTGTGGAGTGCACTTGGAAATTACACTTCAGTAACTTCAGCTTGAGAACAAATCTCATTCTTGTGCTAGAAGTAGTTTTTTCTGTGCTTGCAAGCAAATGCTCCAGTTTTCCTTCCTCTGTGATAAAGCTGCTGACAGAGACACTGTGAAGTAAGATTTAGATAAAGTGCATGTGCTTTTAAGACTTGTTTGTTCATAGGAAAGATCTTAATAATCAGAGGGAGGAAGTTGGCTCTGGGGTTTTTACTTGAACCCTAATTAATGTCTTGTGCAGCCACATTTATTTTTGTGGTATTTTTGAAGCTATTGGGGCCAAAGGCAGGCTTTTAAGATTTGGCTTTGTTACAGATTCTCTTCACATATTTTGAAGTTGTGACCAAAATTTTAAATAAAGTGAGTAGCGACATCAAGAGAGCCCCAGGGCAGTTAAGGAGAGTATTTAAACCTTCACAAATGGTCCCCCCCCTTTAAAAAAAAAATCTTTGCAGAGAAAAAAGAGTGGCATTGTGACAAAGTGGCATTGGTTCAGCATGAGGCTGAGGTCGGTTGTCAAGGCAACACTCGAGCTTTGTGCAGCAAGATTGGAGTAGGTTGTGTGCCAGCAGTGTGTATGTGCGCGCACGTCTGTGTGTATGTGTGTGTGCGGGTATGTGCTGGTGCATGTGCTCAAATGTCTGTGGGGAGGAGAGAAAGGTGGGTGCAGGACTATGGAGTGGAGGGCTGGTGGGGTTGCAGCGGAGGCAGCAGGAAGAACACCTGCGTCTCTCCTGGCACCAGGTGCTCCTCTCCTGTCTAAATGAGAGTAATCTCCCCTCTACTCTCCCGCCGTCTCTCACAAAGCAGATTAGTTTCGCTGTATGTTCCAGTCTGCTGATTCAGCTCCCTCAAGCACTGTGCTGGGTGCACCAGTTATAGGGGCCATCGTTCATCAGAGCAGCCCACTGTCACCCACTAATTGGCATAAAATATCACCAATTCTCAGCTCCTCTCACAAAGAGCCATCACTGCCGTATTGATTAGTTTTCATTCCCCTTTCTTTTGAAATAGGTTATCACTGAACAGTCAGACCTCTCTGAGTCAATCCAGCATCCACTGAGTTGATGACAATAGTACTGAAGGAGTAGTTTTGATAATTTTAGAAATTGTGTTAATCACTGTCTTCTTTAGCGTCACATGAAATTATCTATACCGGTCTTGCATCTCTCTATGAAAATGCTAATAATATCAACATTAAAACACACAACCAAAAAGAAAGTTAACATTGACGCTCCACTTATTAATTTCCAAACAACTCTTTTCTTAAAAAGAATTGAGTGTAAATATAGGAATAAAATAATAATCTGTCCATTCAAAACATACCAATCACCAATCACTGCATGATTTACTGAAATCAGTTATTCAGATTGATTCTGTTAGATCCAAATATGGCATTCATTCTAGTGAAAGGTTTGACTTATTTGTCTTATCCATTGTATAACATTTAGTTGATCTTTTTTTTTTTCTTTTTAATATACTGTTATCTTTTCATTAGTGTTTGTTTATTGTTATATACAAAACAATATATAAAAACAGTAGTCAGTATAATTCTCAATCAAACATATTAAATACTAAAGCCACACACCAAGCCCTGTGTTCTCCAAGCAGAAGGTAGTGTTTTTGCTCATGGAGTCTGGTAGGTTTACACAGGAAACATAACCTATGACACACGATACATCATAGGTTTTTTGCTTTTTTTCCAGATATGGGATACATGATTTTCTGGCATTGCCAACCTGTTGACAACCTTTTGTCATTCAGACATTTCCATTAATATTTGTAAAGGCTTTATTTGGACATTCTCACGTAATGATGAATAGAAGAATAGAATAGAATGCCTTTATTGTCACTATACAGGATGTACAATGAGATTGGCCACGGTAATAGTGATTTGCCATATGTGCATTTACTTGCATTTTTGCAACAAGCATTGGCATTATACACCCCACCAGAAGTAAAACCACACATTTAAATGTTTCAATCTCTCTGCCATTGTCACCAGAAGCAGTGTTGCTATGTGTGTGTGTGTGTGTGTGTGTGTGTTTGTTGCAGCTGCCCCGCCCCTCAGGCTCAGAAAGCGGGATCTCTTCTCGATTGGGAACGCGAAAAATGCATCATAGACAAATGTTTTAATCTTATTGCAAATTAGGAACAGCTGACGAGATGAAACATCATTATTTATGTCTTATTGCTGTTTAGGGCATTCTCTGGTGAGCTGAGCAACTCACAAAGATACACAAGAGGCATGCACAGCCCTAATTTTGTGCACGGCTATCTGTCAGTTTGTCTGCATGCAGTTCACACTCGTGCCAGGTTGAAAATGATGTGTAAATGTTTCTAGGTCCAACCAAGTGTTAAACACTAATATTGTCTATATTATCTGAAAGCCCACAAGTACACGTCCTTTACAGCAGTGGGTCCCAGATTATGTGGGTGTGGCTCAAAGGAAGTCAGGTGTGCTGTAGGATTTGTGCAGGCCAAATATTATTTCTTGAGCTGCAGAAAAGGTAATGAGTGAAGTGCAAATTTACTGTATTAGCATACATCAAAGACCCTCATTGGGATTTTGGATGAGGTGAAAATGATCACTGAGTTCTAGAGAAAATCACACAAAACTACTTTAAGAAAAAAACTGTCAGAAGAAACTGTTGCTGGATGTCAATGGCCTTCAGCCCGAGTAACACCAACAAGGTGCCAGACATGCTAATGAGGCACCTGGAAAGCAGACATCTCTTTAAACAGAAACTCTGCTCACTTCAAAAGATCACTGGATCACAATCAGGGCCAGCAAGACTGTTTGTTGGATTCAGTAAAAGTGTCTGATAACGAGAAGTTGTGGATGTAGTGGAGCCAAAAAAATGTAGGTATTTTGATGCTCAAAAGTGTCTTTATCAGACAGTAAAATCAGAGGATTTGATCATATTCCAGATGACACAGAGGTCATTTTGTACTGATATGAATGCAGGTATTGGCAGTGTTGCTCTCGCTTTACAGAAACTACTGTCAGTTGTTTCTTTTTTGTACTACAACCTTGTGTAACAGACAGTTAACATCACAATCACAGTAAAAAGTGGAATGCAATCAAGCAAGAAAATCCAGTTCACAAATTAAGCAGAGCTCATGCAGCATTAACTCTTCTATTGTTTTGCATTTTGGCTCACTGGGTGCTACGTGGGTTTCTGCTGTGAGTCAGTGTCTGATGATAACTGTTGTCAGACTGTGTGGGACTGTAGCGATGACAGTGTCTGGACTCGGCTTGACAGGTGGAGCAGATGAGGAATGAACTCCTGCAGGAGAGGGCTAGCAAACAGGACCTGGAATGTGACAAGATTGCTCTGGAGAGACAGGTACACACAGCTGTCTGGAGGATAACTGCTACAGACTCAGTCCAAAGCACACACTCATTTCATTCATCTTTTCATTACATTCATTTGATTGTATCCATTTTCATCATTTTATCATCTGTACACAGACATGATTATGGTATAAACATACATTTGTCAAATACCTTAATGCTTTTCTCTCCCTGCCGTCTCCAGAACAAGGATCTGAAGGCCAGAATGAGTCATCTTGAAGACTCCCAGAAGTCCAACAAAGAGGGCCTGGTACCTCAGCTGGAGGAGCGCATACAGGAGCTGGAGGAGAGGCTGGAAGCAGAGGAGAGGTGAGATGAAGGTTCTAATTGGGACTTAAGTTCAGAGGTGCTGTGGTTAAGGTGATGGAAGAGGAAGCGGGAGAATTGAGTTTGAAGCTTCAGATGAAAGTTTATACCTGAACACTTATAGATTTAGGTCACAAAGTTGTAAGTTGGAGCTTATTACATTTTAAGTTATTTATTTAATTAGAAATAATTTTTATTCTAATCTGATTCTGGTTGATCAGACCTACTGGATAATTTAGCCAACTTTCAGTTATTTGATTCTCAGTTTGCAAATTCAACTAATTTTCCCATTTTGATGTTTAAATGACGGATCTCTGCCTGTGTTGCAGGGAACGGGCTAACCTGCAGTTGACAAACCGCAGGCTGGAGAGGAAGGTAAAAGAGATGATGATGCAAGTTGAGGAAGAACATCAATCAATTCAAGATCAAAAGGCCCAAGTATGTAACCACACCCTCATGCCCAGTCTAACAGTCATTAAACTGTCTTTGCTACAGACATTGACTTAAATGAATAGTCTGACTTCTGTCTGCCAGCAACGTGGGAAAAATATTTCGATCTTAGTGGAACACTCTTAACCGTGGACATTTGTGGTTCTTTTGTCTTCGCAAAGTTGAATCTGCGTCTGAAGGCACTGAAGAGACAGATGGATGAAGCTGAGGAGGAGATCGACCGACTGGAGCACGGCAAGAAGAAGCTGCAGAGAGACTTGGATGAGCAGCAGGAGGCCAATGAGCAACTCCAGAGTCAGCTCAAAGCTCTGCGAAACGAGATGAGGTAAAAGCATAAACCAGCATTTGTCACCAGTAACAAACACATCAGTGCTTTAAAAGTATTAAATATAAAATGCAGGCATTCTCAGTACTGAGGTACAGTTTTAGTAGTACACTATTACAAAGTAACTTATCAGTGGTTATGGGCAGCTGAGGCTCAGAAGGTCGAGTGGGTCATCTGTTCTCAGCTCCTCCAGTCTGCATGTCAAAGTGTCCTTGGGCAAGAGTAGAGTGTGTAAAATGCTCATTTAGAGTGCACAAGCTCTACATAAGTACCAGCTCATTTACCATTACTGTAAGCACAATACGTGTCTGAAATGGATTCGATTACAGTTAGTAATTAAAATTATTTCAGGTTCCTGCAGGTCATTAAAATTAATTAAAATAAAGCTTTAAGTTTCCCTAAATTTGATTGTAGGTATTTAATTTCTAGATGGTCAGTTTAAATGGTTCCTTCACAACAAACACAAAGTGAAGTTTTCACCTGGTGGTTTCATGCAAATGAATAAATATGATATGAGATAAATTCGTGCCAGATGACACAAATAGAAAATCCATCAGCTGAGATTCTCCTAATGCCACCGACAGTAATACAAAGAGGACAAGCTAATTGATGCACATCAGAGCAGCTGGAGCTGTGTGGTTCAACTTTGCTTTTAGACATAGACAGGAAATAATGACATTGTGGTCATTCTGAAAATATTTTACTTTAAGTTTATTCCACCTGTGAGCTGCACTCTTCTTTGTCCCACTGGCTATTAGGGATGAATATTAGTGGGCTTTCAATGCAAGAGTTTGAATCCTACTCTAAAAGGTTATAGCTAGTACGTTTTTAAAATCAGTGGTTGTCACTTGCTCAGCATTGTATTTGTTATAAGGTAAAACTTTAATGTTGTAGCTCACAATAATGTGACAGGCAATTAGTAATGTAATGAGCAGTAGGAGCAACATATTAAGTAAAGCATTACTTTCTTTAAAGAGGATCTGGATGTGCAGTTATAATAGTGGATGTTCCTATTAAGTCAGTGTGCAGTGAAAGGTGTGTTTCAGGCAGTTTTTTTTTCTGCTCTGAGTTCTTTCTGATGTCACACAGACGATATTCATAATGTGATCATCTCACAGAATGCCCCACCTGTCTCCTGTTCAGTTTACAAGCTGCAGTCAATGAGAAGGAGCAGGAGACAACAGTCAGATGAATTTAGGCCTGCACCACTGCCCAGTTTAAAATAAAACATAAAATAAAAAAGCCTAATGATTAATCCAGAGCTGCTTTAGTAAAGTCCAAGAATACACACGGAGTTGAAGACATTACTGCTTTAGTAAAGGCCCTCTAGCAGCACCTCATTCCAATATTGTCCTGTTTGTTGTGTCTTCTTTATTCAGGCGTAAGAACACGCCTACTTCCCTGCTCAACAATCTGGATGATGATGAAGACGATGACATCAGCACTGACGGGGAGACGTACTTCAGCTCATCTTCGGGGTACAAGCGCTCTTCAAGTCAGGACAACCTCTTATCAACCTTCTCTTTATAAACAAACTCCAACGTTGGAATTAAAGCTCCTTTATACGCAACACTGTTGCACCAAATGGCTGGAGATCTGTGCCATGTTCCTCTGTAGACTGAGCTATCCGTGTGAATATTAAGAGACTTTCCAGCTATGTGAGATAAAGTCCTCACTTCAGCAGCCTCGATGTCCATGAGTTCACTCAGTATTATTAAAGCAGCTCTTTCATTACCGGTAATTGGTGAAAACATAAAAGTAATGATATTTTGTCCGTTCTGGGGAAAATTAATGTAAGTACTCTTTAATTTGTTCATTTTATATTTCTGTGTTAAGTCTTATCTTCCAGCATTGTTAGTTCTACTCTGGATTGTCCTTTAATGGATTACGCATGTTTGTCAATGATTTTTCATTGAAAACACCCTCTTGAATGCACTGTAAACCAATGTGATCTGTACTGCCTTTGTAACCAACATGAAGTTTTTTACACAATTATTTTTTATGCCTATCTAATATGTCACATTTATACACAGTATCCAAATATACCTTTTTTTATCATTGGGTTGAATACAGTATGTTTGCCTTTTGTTGTTAATGAATGAAAATCACGAGTATATGAAGGATGTTTGTTTTTTAGTTATTTGTAGCTGAAAATACAAAATCTCTCAGTAAGATTATTTTTTTTAAGGGAACAGTAAATGAGGGACTTTGTACACAACCATTTCTGTACAGTTTTCTATCATTTAATGACCAGTGTAAAATTATAAATTTATAAACAACATAAATTTCTTTGTCACTCGTCACACAGGTTTCTTCTAATATTAGTGACATCACAGTGTGGCTCGCTCATCTTTTGGAAAACGCTGTTTCAGCTTAACGTAGTCTGTAATTGCTGATCATGAATCAGGCTTTTAGCTGCTTCAAACAAAGCTGCACATACAGTACTAAAACTGTTTTATACTGGAAACACATTGATTTAATACTGAACATGCTTTACTGTTGAAACTCATACCTGTCTGTATGAACTGTGTACATCAGCAGTGCCTGAAAGGACCACTCTGGTCTTCCTTTAACTGGGCGAGGGAATTTCTTCCGATAAATTGACAATCAATGTTTTGCTGCACTGGGATGATTTGCACTCTGTGAGAAGGAGAGTGGATGAGTGAGACAAATTCCACTCCCATCCTCTCTGTACACAACTGTATGTCCATAAATCCTGCTGAGACTAAAATAAACTTAATTTCAGTTACTCTCACATGCTTTTTTTGCTTGGTGCAGACTTCCTGACAACTAATCCCCTCCAGGCATATGTATTTTTTTTACTTTTTCTTTTTTGAATAATTTGTGTATCACATTCTTTTCATGTTTAAATTTCTAGTTAACATTCCTCACGACACATTTCCTTCCTCATTGTAGAGTCTTCTTTCAGTCTAAGTGCACTCAGGGCTTCAGATATCCAAATTAGGCTTGTCTTCACTGTAGAATATCTCTATTTATAGTTAGAGAAACTTGTACCGTTTGTTTAAAACTACCACGTCATTCTGCAAATTGACGCTCAAAAAATAATGAAGTAAAGCATTTCTGAGCAGAGGGGCATTTAATACTTAATTTAATACTTTAAGACTAAAGACATTTTAAGAATAGGAAAGGAAAATAACTTCACCCCGTGATTCGTGGTTTGTAGAACCACCTTTAACAGCAATAATTGAATAATAATAATTGAAGTAATTGTTTTTTGAATGATTTTATCAGTCTCTCACATTGCTGTGGAGGATTTTTTCAGCCGTCACACGGATGGTTTCACGTTTGACTCTAGAATATTTTGGTATATGTATGCAGAGCAGTTCACTATCGACTCTGTGACTGCAAGGTGCCCAGTTCCTGCAACTGCAAAACAAGCCCAAATCATCACCGCTCTACCACCGTGCTCAGTTGGTATGAGGTTTTTGTGCTCATATGCTGTGTCTGGTGTTCCTCAAACGTGTTGCTGTGCATTATGGCCAAACATCTCTGCTTAGGTCTCATCTGTCTGAAGGACTTTGTTCTAGAAGTCTTCTCTGGTCATCGTAGTACTACGATGACCTGGATGACTGAGAATCTACACAGACATATTCTAGAAGTCTTGTTTGTTCAGATGTGACTTTGCAAAGCTAAGCGGTGCTGTCATGTTCTTTTTAGAGGGAAGAGGTTTTTCCTCCAAACAAGCCATACTTGTCCAATCTTTTTTTTATTGTACTGTCATGAAGTTTAACATTTAACATTCTGACTGAGGCCTGTAGACGCCAAGTAGCTCTTGAGGGGTTTTTTTTTGTAGTTTTGGCAGCTCTTCTGGACATTTTCCACTTGGGAAAATCTTGCTCACTGTGGATTGAAGAGCTTCAAATCTTTTTGGGAAATGCCTTCATAACTCTTCCTAGATTGATGAGAAGTGACCTTTGATTCTCTAAGGTCATTGCTGATATCTTCTCACACTTGCTGATAACCAGTTAATCAAGTGCATTTAATTATGAGCATCTGGCTGCTACTTACACCGTGAATTTCTATGGAAGCAGTAACGGTGCAGTAATTTTCACTGGACTACTTGGGATCTATTTGAAATACACAGGATGATCTTTTTCAGAATATTTTGGACAACCTCAATTTCTACCACATATGTTTTAACATGTATTCAGAAGTTGAAAGTTGGTGACAGTTCTTGGAAGTCTGCTTGGAGACAGTTTCAGCCTGATCCTGATGTAAATTATGTGTCAAAAATTCTAGAAAATAGTGACAACTGTAATAAAATTAAAAAAATACTCATAAGCTCATGAAAAGAATGAGACTAATGCTCACTTGTTTAAAGACTCGCGTTACAAAAATTACATGAAGGAATTTTGCAAGATATTATCTACAAAGCAATTAGAGCTTATATCTAATCAGACAGATATAGTCATTTGTTTATCTGTCATGTAGAAATATACATTTATGTGTAAAGGAACGCAGAGTAAATCAAAACAACCTCAGTGTTGCATCAATGTCCTGCAGTATTCGAGTAAATGCAGTAAAACCACTGGATGTGGCTGAGATGATTTGATCAGTCTGCTGTGTAATGATCCACACTGACTTCACTCATCCTCCAGTAAAAATCTGTGCAGGGTCAAAGCAGCTGTGTCAACAGCAGCTCTATCTTTAATTTCGTGCTCAGCGGGTCAATATTTTTCCTGCTGGAACACGTGAAGCAAATGCATCCCATGTTTTGGCCCAGATCACCCTTCAGAGCATAGCTTTGACCTCCTTCAGGGTAATAAAAATGATTCCTAGCGTGGCGCAGGAGCACAGAGTTAAAAGTCCTATTTATTTTATTTTAGTACATCACAATGTAGCAAACTGTCCGTATTTTGATATGGAAAACCACATTAAATCTTCTATAATCTGTTTTTAATGCAGTTATTTTGTGTAGGTCCCACTTTGAAAACTTTCTTTCCACTTTAGCTGACCACAGCACTAAAAGGTTGAATAGATGGAGATTTCTTGCTCTCATTGGCTGACTGGCTATTGTTGGCAGGGCATGACCTTCATTTGTTGCTTTTCTGTGTGGGACAAACAAATCAACCTTTTCAAGTGCCATAGTATTATCTCTCTCTCTTGTGTTAAGCCAAGCAGTAAACTAATAGGGGTTGCAGGCTGCAGGGTTAAGGAGGTGAAAGTTGTGTGTGCCTGACACAGTGATCAGTGCTGGGATTCCTTCACATGCTCGACTTTGCTTTTGCTTTGGCGGCTGCAGGGAGAGAGGGAGATATGTATTGGAGGTGAACTGTGGGTGTTTTGTGACATGAAGGTGTAAATTTTAAGAAGACAATCTATTTCACACGAAGCTCACCGTTTCACAGCTTTACAAACAAGCTTTTCAAGTCTGACAGGGCGCTGGGCAGCCGCAGTGCCATGCTGCCCCCTAGAGGAGGAAATTATACCAGATTTCAGATCTCACTTCTACTAAACAGCAAAACTTTAAATGGGGTGAAGTTTTTTATACCTCATCCATCTGGATAATGGAGTTAGGGGCGTGGCCACATTGAGTGACAGGTGTCCCTATCAGCATCTGCTAGAGCTCATCCACTACTTAAAGTCATTAAACTGGGCCTCTCTAGTGTGGAACATTTTTAATGGATTATCTGACTAATAATATGAGTTTCTGTGTGGTTACAGCCAGTCCAAGAAATTTGTGCTTCAGTTTCGGTGAGTGAAATTCTTTTATTTTTGGTCTAATTTGACCATCCATCATTATAACAGCATGCGCTGCTAGTACTGGGCTGGACCCCCTTTTAGCCTCAGAGCTGCCTTAATGCTTCATGGCACAGATTTAACAAGGTGCAGGAAACATTCCTCAGAGATTTTGCTCCATGTTGACATGACAGCATCACACAGTTGGTGCAGATTTGTCAGCTGCATCATTAAATGATGCTTCATTGGTACTCAGAGGCCCAAAGTGTGCCAAAAAAATATCTCCCACACCATTACACCACCATCACCAGCCTGAACTGTAGATAAAAGGGACGATGGATCCATGCTTTCATGTTGTTTACACCAAAACACCAGTTTTTAAAATATTCAGACCAGCCCGTCTGGCGCCAACAACCATCCCAAATTCAAAGTCACTACAATCACCTTTCTTTCCTATTGTGGAAATCAGTTTGAACTTCAGCAGGTCACCTTGACCAAATCCTCCTACCTAAATGCATTGAGATGCTGCCATGTGATTGAATGATCGGATGTTTATGTTAAAGAATAGCTGAACAGGTACACCTACAGTAATGAAGTGTTCGGTGAGTGTGTCTGAGACAGAAGACGAGGAAGAGAATAATACGTCACTTCAAACTGTAGTGACGAATTCTAATGCATATCTCAAAACCAACACCCATACAGTTGTATTCTGTGTGTTTTTTGTTTTTTTTTATGCATGTGTCGATCAGCAGGAGTAACAACACTCAGAGATACTAAAGCAAACATCCGGTGGACGCCTCAGGCACTGGATGTTTCAGTGCAGCAGGACTAACCTGCTCTCAGTGTTCCTGTGTTTGCCTTCATTGCCCACAGTGAAGGAACAAGTCACACTCATTACCTGCACACACACACACACTGTCAGCAGGAGCTTTGAGGGCATTATCTAGTTATTAACTATATGATAATGCATTTTGTGTTATCACCTATTATTACTGAATGCTGTTTTACATTAGTGTAGAGGTATTTTGTACACCGATGTGAAGGTCATCATATGTGTCACATATAAACTCTGAATCTAAAAATGCATCTTATAAGAGTTAAATAAAGGAATAAGGAAGCAGATGTTAAAAGCATCGGAGAAAAGTATCTTGAAACTACCGTGGTCAGTGTAGTGAGTTACTTCTCACTGTGGTGTGGTAAATTATACTACAACAACAGTCTTGGATATCTATGAGATCAAACAACCCCCCAATTATTCATTTATTGCATGGTACTTATAACAACATTAGTATGACATCAGTCACAGGCCCAAACTATAAAAGCGATAACAGGGTCATTGATAGCTGAAGTTAGTTAGATCAGTGAATAGGCGGTTTATCAAAGGATGCTACTGAGCTATAAAGCTGCTGTTTTGTCCTTTAATTCTGGCGCAGAGGCTGGGAAACCGTCTGCCACTGTGTCACAACAGGAGTGTTTTATTGATCCAGCTGAAAAGAGTACACATTGCTAAGAACTTAAGTTTATCCAACAGCTTACATCAAGTTAGATGGCTGCCTCAGGAACAATATAAAACCTAAAAATTGTACTAATCTTTCAGTATACAGAGAAAACGCAAGATTAAACTTCATTCCAGGTCACGCTAAGTAACTGAAGATGTGACATTAATAAGTGAACCACCGTAATTAGTGAATGTGTTGGTATTCGTGCTGCTCCGTTACGTCGAAAGGAGCCAGTTGAGGTGGTTGGGCCATCTGACTTGGATGTCTCCTGGATGCCTCTTAGTTGAGGTGTTCCAGGTATGTCCCACCGGGAGGAGGCCCTGGGCAGATGCAGGACAAGCTGGAGAGATTCTCGGCTAGCCTGGGAATGCCTTGGGTCCCCCCAGACGAGCTGGATGATCTTGGAACCAAAATCAGGGACCATCACAGTAGCAGCTGCTAAAAACTGAAGTGCACTGCTGCAGGGATGCTGAGCAGTCATTACTTACTGTTATTGGTTTCAGCAGCTAAATCCCACACACACAGCCAGTCCTACAAAGGAGAGAAGATCAAACACCTGCACTGTAACCTGCACGCAACAGTAAACAATACCCTCCTTAATACTGGATTTAAAGTGAACTTCTAATTATCAGTGTCTTCTAGTTGGGGAGGATGTACTCAGAGATACTTTACTTAAGAACATAACAGTAAAACAGTACAACAGTACAGGTATTAGTGTGTGAGCAGGAGTTTACAATGGTAGTCATTACTGATCAGATCTTCTGATTGCTGCTTACACCATGCATTCATTTCCTTGCTTTTATCTAATTCAGGGTCACAGGGGGCTAGAGTCTGTTCCAGCTGTCATAGAAAGGTGGGGCACACCATGGATAAGTCGCCCGTTCTTCTCAGGGCGACTTTGGGGTCTTTGGACTTTGGGAAAAAGTACCTGGGGAATACCCAGGGAAAACATGCAAACTCTACACAGAAAGGGCCCACCTGGCCGGTGGATTTGAACTCAGGACCTATGAGGCTAATCACTGCATCAGTGTGCCGTCCCTGCCTTCATCAGTTAATTAAAAAGAAATAAAAGGAAAAAGGGAAGTTTCTAGAGCTGTAACTGTGTACAAGTATAAAAGTCAATCCTGAATCAGTCAGGTACACTTTAAGCGTATTTCTTTAGGTAACAATTCAGCTAAAATTCAAATAATATTTTTTTCTGATAATTTGTAAACCATTTCTAAACATTGTTTAGTTATTACTTATTAATAAAAAAATAATTAGTACTGAATACAAAATTGATGTTTATATTTGTTTTAAAGAGGGTAAAGTGGGCAGATCGGGTGGTGGTGGTGGCATAAATGAAAGCGTGTGTAGCTGCTGGCTGCAGGTTGTACTCTGTTTCACTCACTGTTTATTTTTCTTTTTTCTTTGTTATCTACTTCCACTTTCAGCCGAGAGTGTGCAAGCTTTGCTCCGAAACCTACTTGAAAGGTTTTGGATAGCGATCATAATTTAAAGTCAAAGCATGTACTGGGTTGTTGAAAGACAACTTGACGAAACGCCAGTGTTTGATGCCCCGGGAATGAGGCCAGGCTCACACTTTGGTAGCATTTGTGACTGATAAATAAATAGACATTAAAGCAGGCCATAGTGATGCCGTGGTCAGCACGGTCCCTGCACAGTTTGGGTTTGAATCCACCGGCAGGATGGGACCCCCTTGCATTGGAGCAGGTGGCTGCAGGTGTGAGTATGAGTGTGAATGGTTGTCTGTCTCTGTGTTTGCCCTGTCCAGGGTGTACCCCACCTCTCACCCTATGACAGCTGGGACAGACTCTGACCGCTCTGTGATGGATGGATGGCCAATAAAGCATATTGTGCTGATGTGATTGTTTGATATCAGCTGTGATACAATGTGTAATACAAGCCTAACACGAAATACTTATTTTTTACCACACACTACATAAATAATAACATTAATAAATATGAATGAATTTTTACTATTTAGTATTTCATTGTTAGTTAACAGTGAAATAACTATTCACTATATTTTAATTTGCCATCTATTAATTATTAATTATCCTGCTTTGTGCTTTTAATTAGGCTCGTGTGGCTTCTCTGCTTGCTGGCATCATTTAGGAACTCTTTTAAGGATTAACGTGAATGAGTGTAACACTTTTGTGCCGTGAATCTGGTTGATCTTGTGACACCAGTGCTGTGGTTTTAATCCAAACAGCAGGAGTGCGATCCTGATGAGGTGAACATGACGGGTTTTTGAGAGAGGGCTTCCATATGACACTGGACTTGGACAGAGGCCTGGCTGAGTGGCTGCCTCACTGATTGCAGAAACGCCATTTGTTTGTTTGATGTTTGGTTAACGAGTAACTACACAGTCCAGTAGAACTGTATCATATCTACTGACGACAGCTAACAGCAAAGCTTTGATGAAGAACAACGTGCAGCTGAATGAGCACTTGCCAGGCAACTTGAGTCTTTAAATGTGATTCCTCATTCTTCAGGGACTTTGTTTCTAGTTTCTATTGAGAGGGAGTGACTGCAGCTATTCAAAATAGGAATGTGATCTGGCTGTGCAAAGGACTGTGTATCTGTTCGTCAAATGTAATTAACAGAATGAGTAATCATGAACAGAGACGCATAGTTTGGCAGAAAACCAAGTGAAATGTGTGGTGGTAAGGCAGAACTTTAAAAATTCATGTTTGGTGCGCTGTCTTCATTTTCACCACTAGCACCTCTTTTGTTGGCTGGTTGTCACTCGCAGTCATGTAAAAAAGACAGTTTTCATGAGTCTATGAAGTCTTAAGTACAGTCTTACTGCTTCCAAAGGAGTTGAGAGGGTAAGGAATACAAACACCTCATACTAGTTGTCAGGCACTACGGTGGAGGGGTGATGATTTGGGTTTGTTTTGCAGCCACATGACCTGGGCACATTGCAGTCACTGAGTCAACCATCAACTCCTCTGTATGCCAAAGTATTCTAGGGTCAACTGTGAAGCCATCTCTTTGACACATGTCTTGGTCCAAATGATGTCATGCAGCAGGACAATGATCCCAAGCACAGCAGCAAATCTACAACAGAATGGCTGCAAAATATCAAGGTGCTGCAATGGTCCAGTCAATGTCCAGAAATGAAATGCTGTGGTGGGACCATAAGAGAGCTGTGCATAAACAAACCACAAACTCCAAAGAACTGATGCAACACTGCAAAGAACAGAGGGCCAAAATTCCTCCACAATGATCTGAGAGACTCATACAGAAAATGACTATTTCAAGTTGATGATGCTACAGGTAGTTCTACAAGCTACCAAATTTTGGGGTGTAGTTAGTTTTTTTTTTTTTACAGGACTGTAAGTAAAAGTTGTTTCCACAGTTTAAACATATTCTGTTGAGGTCACGGTGTGCAGGAACCTGGACACACGTGTGGAATACAGCGGCCGAGTCTCTGAAATGTCTCCACTGAAATGCTCCACCCTCTGAAACGGGAGAACACTGACACACACACACACACACACACGCACACACACACGCACACTCATGCCGATAGAGAGAGCGCACATAAGAGGCGAGAAAGAAAGAGAAGGGACGAGTTGGCTGGAGAGGACCGGGGGGGGGGCGTGACAGTTAAAGATTAAAATAAATAAATAAATATTTTTGCACAAACATCTTCTGTAGGAGAAGCATTCACATCATAAATGTACTTTGTTTACCCACACCTGAAAAAAAATCCTTAATGAACTGGATGAGAGGTTAAGAAAATGTATGGATGTGAGCTGATCATAAGATTGTTGTGTACATCTATAGTGTCATAAAAAATGTATTAAAGC
>VUQK01037677.1:80291-98604 GCA_015106715.1 Bujurquina vittata | reverse complement strand
ATTTTGGCTAATGATAATGACTGCTGTATTACTTCAACCAGAGGAGGAAGTAATACAGCAGTCATTATCATTAGCCAAAATTGTTACAAATGATTCTTTTATTACAAACTGACAAGCTGTTTGGTAACTTCTGAATCGAACTGAAGGTTCATCACTGTCTTAGGCAAACAAATGTCTTAATAACAAGATGATTTAGATGGCCACAGGAATCTGCAGTTTTTTTGCACGGTTAAGCCAATTCTAACATTTGAATGTCCATTCAAAGTGACACCACAGAAATCCCCAATTAGACAAAATGATGAATGGAATTTGCTACTCTTCTAATATCACAGTGTTACTGACAGGAAGCAATAGGAATAAAAGTTATTTTGACAAGCATAAGAAAAGCTTCTTATGTCTGAGTGGACAGTCCGGTATTTTCAGTTGGCAGGGCGCAGAGACAAAATATAAACTAACTTACATAACTGTCCAGGATGGACAATATTTTGTTAGCAGTCATATCGAGGAATAAGAACTAAAGCATATTTGCTGCAATCAGGTCAAGATCTAACAAAAGACGTGAACAGCCTTGCAAGCATTAGTTATTGAGATAATTATGAGACTAATGTGGGTTCTTGTTTGGAGTTTGTGGCTCTTTTTGACTGGTCACAGACTTGGACAGACAGACAGAAACAGCTACACACTGACAAAAACATTCAATTAGAGGAAACTTTTTTTTGGTCTGACACTCTTGTTCTGCTTGCAGTATATTCCCTTAAACATCAGGTAAAGAGAACACTTTAAACAGCTTTATACTCTTGCTGTTATACTATAGGATATTTAACAAAACTTCTTAAGAGAATTTTTTAGCTGTTTTGTAATCGCAGCATCTCTTTTTACCATCTGAAAATCTTATCTGCTTCTCCAGACGTTAACTTTTTTGGTTTTTTTTTTTTGCTAATGTAAGCAGTTAAGCAAAAGGGCGTGAATGCATTACCTGACATTTTCACTACAAAGATTAGTAACGCTGTCACCTACAAAGAGGGTGGTTGTAAAGCTTCCGCCTCTTATCTGGTTAGCCATCTCGTCACACACCTCTGCTGATGCTGTAATTGAGCACTGAATGCTCTGCAGTTGTGGAGAAACAAAACTCCTCCACATATATAGGGTGGAATGAATGAGAGACTAGCCCAGGGCTTTACTGCCCCTGAATCATCAAAGAGTTTAAACCTAAAACATTTTCAGGAGCCCTTTAAACAAAACACCTGCTTAGGCTGCAGACATAGTGCAGATCGTCTTTAACAAATACTTCTTTTAACACCTTTACCACTATGTGAAAAAAAATATACCATTGGCAGAGGGCAAACAATGTGTTGGGGCAAAATGGACATCTGCTACATTCCAGTTCAAAAAGGGTATCTTTGATCCCAGGCAGTGTGATGAATGAGGGTTATGAAGACCAGATCCCATGCGGGCAGCAATGCAAACACACAATATTCCAGACTCCCTTTCACTGCTAGAATAATCACCATAATCACAGTAATCATCTTCCACTCTCAAACTATAGCCACACACATTACTTATGCTTCACTTAAACTGCAGGTTCTTCAGCTGAACCTGCAGAGCCAGATTAAACAGTTACCGAATCACCATCTTGCATAACAAGACTTTTATAGGTAATTATACATTTATAATATCAGATGCTGGGAAAAGACAGAAAATGTTTGTAAGAATGCTACTATGTAATGTGCTGACCATACTGACTACATAAGCCATTTGTTATTTTGCAATTCATATCTAATCATGTATAACTGCACTAATTAAATATAATTGACCAAATGACGGAACAAAATTTTAGAAATTTATGTATTATTTTCATAATCATTCTCAGAAAATACCTGAACCATACTTTGTTCAGGCCAGTGGAAAAAAATTCCATACAGGTCCCTAAAGATGTAAAATAGTCATGTTGCATACATTTCATAATATGCAATTCAAACATTCTGGACACATATACACATTTAATAAATCCACCTAAAAGTGCAAAATTAATTTATGATGATTTGATTTAAAATGAAAACTTTTTGAGGTTTTGAGTTGACTTTCAAGGGGACCTTTAATGTTTATGTTTACTGCAGATCTATGATATTCTTCTGAAACCTCATATAATAACTGTGTGCATTGCAGTAAAAAAAAAAACAAATACACAAAAGCTATCTATATCATGTTGGCCCTTTATGCAGCACCTCAGTTCTTCCTGTATAAAACACGCTATTTCAGTTTCAGCTCCTTCGATGTCTGTCCCTACATTACATTTCGTTTTGGGATACTGAAACATTTGTGGTTGCTTCTTAAAGTGACAAGATCTGTAACACTGCTATTCAAGTAACCAAAGAGAACCTCTTAAATGTCTTTGTTTGGTAGATATTGCGCTCAGTGCCTGCTTATTGTGCAACATATGTGTAGAGCTAGTACTTCAGTCATACTGCACATTACATACTGCACATTTTTCTATAAGATGCAGGGCATCTCCTTGTGCAACAATGGAATGTTTACAGCACTGCTGTTGTCAATGGTTTAATCCCTGGAAAATCCTTTCCTACAGCTTGCACATCTGCAGTTTTATCATGGACCTTCAGCACAGAGAAAATGTTCCAACTTCTGTGTCAAATTGACTTAAATTCATGTTGAGGATCATCACTTGGGGATGAAAGCTGGGTCTGGAGATTTTTTTTTTTAATCATTCACAGGGTTGTGCATCAGGAATTAATTCCTCATCATTAGACTGTAAGCATGTAGTTTTACTCATGCCTGAAAGAAGAAATCTGACGCAAATAATCGCAATGATGGTGCCTGTCATTGTACAAAATTGCCCTTTACCACAAAATTGAATTCAAGTTGAAGCGTCAAAGCTCTAACATAGTAGCTCCTCCACTCCAGCCACATTACAGAAGCACAAGTACAGTTGGTCAACATAGTTCTTGATATAAAAGCAAGCAGAAGTACTGGAAGTGTTCACGAGATTCACACGTAGATATCCTTAATGGAGACAGCAGTGAATTTTTTATAAGGTGAGGTTTTTGCTTTTCATGGCATGAGACACATAACCTTTCGTTCGCGGCTCGTACTTGTTCAAATAGCATCAAACGTCTGGTTTGGTAATGCATAATAAGATGTCAGTTCTACACCGAGCTGTAAAATTACATCATCATTACAGTCTCCAGCAAAACAAAAGTCAGTCCCATAAGATTTTTACAGCACCCGATATGACAGAGATAATATTTCTGCCAGATGTTCAACAAAATTGAGAAAGAAACTTTTTCCAGTTAAATCACCTTAACAAATCACATCACCAGAAGTCCTTTTAAACATCCTCTCAACAGCTTTGTGCTCTGGCTGAGTTTCATTATCTTGTCTGTTGAGAACCTAATGTTGCCCTATAAAAATTTTAGGCTATTCTTCATCTGAAAACATTTTTTCCTCCATTTGCTTTCCATCTACACACAGACTTATTGGAAGAAGTTTGCATGCAAGTGAGATTTTGATTTGTATTATTATTATGTTTTGGCCAATTAGTCTGTTGAGAAGTTTGTGGTTTGGAAAAATGACATTCTTCTTTAGTGCTCTAACACTTGCGGTGGTGCTTTTAACTGATGCAAAAACCATAATGTATGCTAAAATGTTTGAATTTAATCACATATTTTTACAGCTTTACAAATAAATACCATTTAATTTAAACCCAGTGCAGGAAACCTCAAAAATTCATTGTTTTGTCAAATCATTACTGCAAGTTCATCCATCAGCATAAACATGTTTAGCATTTAGTGATTTGATTTGCACTATTTAACCGGAATAGCCTTTAGAAAGCAATCTAAGTAATATTTCTTCTTGCCAGTAATACCAATGCACTGCATTTATTTTCAGATTTGCACCCCCACACCAACCCCCCCACATCTTAATCCTAGATTTCTTAACGATTAAAGAGTACTGAAACAGTATATGAAATTAACCTGTAAGAGGCAGAAGTGACAGTAGTTAAAACAATCCAAAGTAATTAAAAATAAATAGTTAGGATATTATGATCATGGATTATTTTTTAAAAAAATGTTGTACTTGTTTACCAGTTGATAGTATTTTTGGACAATTGTGCATCTATACATTTTGAAATACCCAAAATATTTTAGTACTATATTACAGTTATGTTATAAAACTAAATGGAACTACAACTATAACTGTTTGATTAAATGCAAATCTCCAGGCTATGAGCAAAATGTGGCAATCTAGCAAGTGTATAAAAGGAGTATGCTTGTACAAGCCATGAAGTTTAGACAGATTACGGTGGCTTTTTGAGGGTTTTCATGTTAGTAGAGAGAAGATGCTCAACATCTGGTGAGGGTAAGATGTTTACATTAGAACTTCAAAAATGTTTCATGTTGGGGGATAAGAAAATCAGGAGAGGTTTTAGAAGATAAAAAGGCAATGTGTCTTGTAATATCTTCAATATTTACTCTCAAATGCTGAAGACAGCTGTGCTTCATTTGCTTACAACAAAAACAAACATCTAAAATCACCTGAATCCACTGGATTTTTCGAAATGTTTATATTGATGACGTTCTGAGTTTGATCTTTTTTTTTTAAAAAATATATAAATTTGTACTGAGCCCTTGGCTTAAAAAGTTTACCACTGACCAAAGGAAGACTAAGAGCAATCAACTTTTAATGTTTCTATAACTGGTCTACTTATTTTGCTTTTTAATTTACTTGCAAATTTTATTGCACAAAAAAAGTAAAAAAGTGAATCTAAAAAAGTCTCAAAAGATGCCAGTTGTTTCATATTATAGCAGAATAACCTAAAGCTTTACTTTTGTGTTGATATGCTAATGTTCTTATGAATGCACAGGAGTTCTTCTTGGCTCGGCTCCATTCCTATGTGGCTTCTGGGCCTACAGTAAAGGATTCTGAAAGCAGCAGACTTAAGCAAGGATATCCTAAGTAATGGAGAGCCAGGCTATTAGTGTTGTGAGTGGGGCATGCTGGCTCAGTCAGACCCTGGGTTTCCTACTCTGCCAAGGGACGGACCAGGCCAAGCCAAAGCCAGCCAAACATCTGCTCCTGGTTAGAGGTGTCGGCTCCTGCCATTCACAGCAAAAGTTCAAAACCTCAGGGAAAGATTTCACTTGGCCTCTTCTTGCCTGGGCCACTGCAAGCAGTCCTGTACTCTCCCTAAGGGAATGCAGGTCTAAGGAAAGTACCACGAAAATTCAATTCCAGTTTTCCTTTCCGTGCTTCACTCCTTTGACCGAGGCAAATTTCATTATACAGTAGACCTATAAAATTCCTTTAATAACATAGCGCGTTGTCCCATAGACCGGAGTTCCTTAAAATCAAATAGCGTCAGTGCAAAAGGGCTTCGAGGGCAACCATCTATAAGAACTGAGAAGCTTTAATGCATGCAACTACTACAATTTTTTGTCCATTCTTTTCTTGCTTTTTTCCTTCTATCTGTATTTCTTTGCAACACATAAACAGTTGAATAGTATGGTTAAGACATAAAATAAATAAGTTAAGTGGGTTGCATTGCTTAAGTGATGAAAGGCCATAAAATATCTTACATATTTTCTCTGTCATCTTGTAACATCTATCAGCTGGCATCTAATAAAATCTCCAAATAAAACCCAAAGCACCAATTACTGGATACTTATGCCAATGAACAAAAACAGAAACAAAGAGACTCTGGCAAATGAGAAAGAAAACAATTTGGTCACACATCTAACATTATGCTTCCATTACCCTTCTAATGAGCCAAAAAACTTTTCAGAGGTAACTGATTTTAAGTTGTAGCCAAACCACTATCTGTTGCTGGTCTCAGTAAAAGTAGATTACCATCCTAACATTCAAGCATAAACTGGCTTCCATATGTGTCAGTCGAAGTTCCTAACAGTTTTTTATAGGATTTACAAACAAACAAAATACAGACTCTGATAGTGATGTGGGTTCTGACTTAAAGACTTAAAGATTCAAAGTTCTATCTGATCAAAACACACATCCCAACGTGCTTCTCTCACTTCAGTTTACAACATTTTTCAAGTGTAAACAAAAAACCACACTGTAATCCATTACTCCCTAAAACTGCTCAGTGATCAGAATCTTTCACAATAAACAGAAATGAAAACAAACAAAAAAAAAACAAACAAAAAAAACCAGTCCCCCTGTGAAGACAGTTTGCATTTTAGCATTTTCCTGCAACTTCAGATTATGTTGTCTGAATACTGGATTTATTTGTTGTTTGGAAAAGGTCTATGAATCATTGTTGTGGAAAGTAGCTGGGAACCTGTGGGGTTAATGTTTCCAGAGGGACAGCTATCCTGGGCCTTTATTTGGATTTTTACCCTCAGAAGTATTACAGATTTGAAAGAAGGAAACAACTGATGTAGGTAATTAGACTTACACTATCCAATGCGAGATCTGAGACATTTCCTCATAAATTAGAGTTGTTCTTGTGCATGGTCCATACTCAGACTGTATTTAAAAGATGGATGTATCGCAGGGTCTGAAACGTGAAGCCAATGTAGAAATGCTTTAAACCTGCAGCCTTTCTAAAGGCTTGCAATGGCTTTCAAAATAAAAGTCAGATTTAGTACAAGTCCAAGAAAATTACCTTATTGCTTACTGTACCACAAGAAATCTTTTCCTTCAAGATTATGTATGTGAGAAAAGGTAACTCTCAGACTAAATAATGCATGCAGATCCTGATCTTTTTAATGGAGACGTCCTGCTTTATGGACAGTGGAATTCGCTTAATTAAAAACCAGCTTTTAACACTGAACTGATACAGCCAACAATGAAGCAGGTTATAAGAAGATGTTATCTCAACACAGTGATTTGTCATTTTAATTCTCAGAATGAGGCACAAATTTATAATGGAGGAACACAGTATGCTATTGTCCTTCACTTGTGTTATGCTTTGAAACAGAACACAAAATTTATTTGGCCACAACTAAGGGCATTTTTTAAAATTTGGCATTTTACTCACTTTACTATATCATTTGTGAATTATTTATTAAATGTTATGAGATCATTTTGGTATTTATGGGTCAGTGAGTAGATAGAAGAAGGCAGTAACATTTTGGTAAATAATGTGTTTCACACTCAAAAATATTATATACACATTATACATTTTTCTTTTGCTTTTGTTCTTCAAAAATAACAGATATTTTCAGAAGTCTTCAGACACCATCTTAAACAAGATAATTAGGAAGTAGTTTCTTTATGGATCCCTCTTAGGCACTTAGATGTCCTCATTTCACACCAGGGTCAAAGGTCAGGGACAGCCAGCAGCAAGGCCTTAAAGCAGGTAGCATTCACCTATTTTCCCCTCACCCCTTCAACAAGGAAAGACATATTTTCTGAATTACTGTGTTTTCCCTCCTTTCTTAAGGATATGTTTTTCCTTCCACGTGGATTTTATGAAATTCACATGGTAGGTTTAAATGCAATTGTTGTTTTTTTGGGTTTTTTATTAGTTATGAAAATACAAAAAACACCAGCAACCATATAATATGTTTCTGGTGTTTTGATAAATATGCCAAAGAAATCATTATAAAAATGACTGTTCTGATTTCCATCCATCATCTGTAATCAGAAATTGAAAGGAGCTAGTGGGTTGTGAAAGATTTTTGGAAACACTCTCGTTATTAAAAATGTTTTTGAAAGGGTGCTTTGAAGATGTTATTTGTGCTCTGAGGCTGTTGGGAAGTCTAACACTTGTGAAGCTAATGAACCCTGAACTCTTACAGTTTTGCTCAACCTTTAAGGCACAGTTTACACCACAGGTGTTGGCTGGGTCGATGGATCTTAACTGTTGGTGCTGGCTGGGATGGTAAAAAGGCGTTTTAGAGAAAAACTAAAAAGTCTCACATGAGGTAAAATGTTTTATTCATCTTCAAGTTTTGCTCTCTCTTTGCTCTTTTTACTTCTGTTCTGATCAATCTGTTGTTTCACTTTTCACCCTATTCATTCCCCAGTTTCTTCCTTCTCTTTTATTCTTCACTCATGCTCTTGTTTTCTCATTTTGAGAGTTGAGAGCTGTGCTGTGAATCTCCAACTCAGCAGGACACCATGGAGTGATAGATGGCCTCTGACAAGGTCCAACACAATCCCACCAGCCATATGCGCCGAATGAAGAAAAAAAAAAAGGAGCAGAATTAAACAGGATTTACAAGTGGCCAAAGAAAAACATGCCAAACATGTACGCAAGCAAAATCTTGTGGGGGTTTAGTGCACAATGACACAATAAGTTTAATATCCTCACACTTCAAGTATGAGAACATGGGACATGAAAGAAGGAAAGAAAATGTATCCAAAAGGAATAATGTGAACTATGACAGTTTAAACATGTTGGGCACAAACTACAATAGATAAGAGGAAGAATGTCGATATACATTATATGCGGTATAGTCAATTTTTAAAGCTGGTAAGGCTCACATCTTAAGACTTTCCAGATATATATTAACATTTTTTTTTTAAATTGCCATGAATAATTTTATTTCCTGCCAAGCAAATTAGCATTATACAAACATTATGAATGGGAGAGCGAGCTATGAGTATATTATTCAGGAAAATATTTTGTTTCAATTTCTAAATGAAAAAAATATGTAAAAGAGGTGTTTATGTACTCATGCTAAAATTTACTCAACTCCTCAGTTCCGTACTGATGACGGCTCAGCCCCGAGAACGCTGTATTCTCTTGCTACAAGGAAAAGCAGACACTTTCCTGGAGCACACGCACGCAGAAATGCTGCCAACATTTGTGCGATGCTAATGAGTGTGTTAAATTCCAGGGTAAGTACTTGAGAGAAGAAACATTAGCGTAACATTCTCAAACACCAAGTCAAATCACCTCTCTAAACAGCAGTTACAGCTTTTTAGCCCCTTACCAGCCCCTATTTTCAGTACAAACTGTACACACAATGAATACATATGGACAAGCACACACACAAACACACACACAGGGTAATCTCATAAATAACGGATGACAGCCTAAGAGTCAAATTAAGCAAATAAAATGTGTCTCACTGGTAATGAAGGACGCATGTTTCTGCCTCAGGACAACAACTTCATCTGGACCCATAAGGAGCTGACACATACACACACACTTATATTCTGTACACACACACACACACACACACACACACGCACACGCACACACACACACTCATTCAAGAGGTACCAGCATTCCAGCAACAGAGCCATCCTACTTGGTCAAACTTGCTCAAAGCAGTCAAAAGCACAGTGCCATGATTTGAAATTTGACACAAAACGTATGTTTTCTAGAGCTCTGAAGAAAAATGTGGAGGTTGGATGTCATGCCAAACAATCACGGGAGAGGAAGGACTGCTTTCAAACATTTCCCATGCATCAGGCTATTAAAATGACATTCGTTTGCAGGTTGCTGGCACTTGTCTCGGGGCATATTGCAAACACATGGAATTACATGTTATGTCCATCCATGATTTAAACACTGGGTATTCTTTCGATCAAGGAAAAACAGACACTTCTGGATCCGTGCAGGCCATGTGGAAAGAGTAAGAAAAAAAGTAGGCTATATGGCAATCAAAAGTTTGTCACGCTGAGATTACATCACTGCTGATAATTGTGAACTGACATGTAAGAATGAGAAAAAATATTGCATGTTATGAATTGAGCCAAAAAAATAAGGTCATGCAAATTTATATGTAGTCATGTTCTGACTGAGTTCTTTGTCTATAGATAGTCCACTACTCTGTTTTACACTGTAAAAGGCTCTGTGTGAGCCTAGGTGCCGCAAGGGTTTAAGTCTGGATCCAAACCTTTTCAGTGTGCACATGAACATGAATAATCTAATGATGCAAGTTATTTAGAGAATGGCAGATACACTTAAAATGAGCATGACTTTAAACACATCTGCGCTAAAATGGCACACATGGTGCAGAGGACAGATGCAATGAAGTAAATCCCTGAAAGCCACAAATATAAAAAAACTACAAAGAAGTTTATGGTTTTGAATAAAAACCCAAAAGAAAAGAGCACGTATTGTTACAGAAAAACATAAAAGCAGATGGGATCCAATTTAAACCAACAGGTTAACAAAGTGTGGAAAATTCACTAAGATGCACAAGTAGTGATGATGTTCATAATTTTACATTTATTTTTAAATTTACAGTGTTTTTGGCATATGCGTCCCTTTTATAACTTTAATACTGCTAACAAGCAGGTTATTGTCAGACAAATATTGTCAACTGTGTGCCAAGATTTCAATTTGTGCATACCAACAGCATTGTCCTCAGTCTGGTTCTGATCTGTGTGTGTAGTGTTTGCAGTATCTAATACTGTAAAAAGTTCCCAAGAAAACCTAAAACCTGAATTAATTCTGAATTTCAAACGGCATTCAACACTAATTTGGAATAGCTAATTTAGTTGTCATTTCAATTTCAAATTAGTATCATAATTATGGCTTGCCTTTATCCAGATTGCAAAGTTACTGCTTGTATAAGCAAACATTAACATATCTTCTAGTTTTAATGTGTTTTCCCCTTTTGTCACTTAATAATTTCAATTGAAACTTGATTTTAAAAAGTGTGTAAAAATGTCCATGTGTCCTAAATACCAAAAGAGATTTACATATGATAATCCATACAAAAAAGTTCAGTTAAAATATTTCTTCTTTAATGTTACAGAAAAGTTTTAAAGTTTGTTTTAAAAAAATGCAAAGAAAAAAAGACTTGACCTTTGTGAAATTATTATTGCAAAACCGATTCTTTCAACAAAAAACTTCTAATACAAGGGCAGTAATTTTCTTTCACCTATGTGTGAGCACAGTTTGGAGGTAGAAAAATGCTGGAAACTCAGACTTCAGGTATTTGTAAAAAGAAACACTATGCTTCTGACTGCCCTCATTTGGTGCTGGACGCACAGCAGGGTTCGAGCTCCTCTTCTTTGAACAGCACAATAAAATAAGTAGCCGGGCAATATGTTGCGTGTAAAAATATACACACAACCTTTAATGTTTTTTTAAATAACCTCTGCTCTGTCCAAAAACCACAATAGCTGCTCATATCTAATAATATCATTATGGATATACACAAATCAAAGCAGATTATATTCATTCTCCTGCTGACATGGCAACTGGCTGCACTGCAGTGTTACCGTGTGAAACTTGGCAGGGGAAACTCTCATAAATCTGTACACAGCAGTGAAGTTAAGACGGTCTGGGTACTGAAGCAACAGCAACACCTAAAACCAAATCCATTACAATTCACACCTTGTGTGAGCATGCTCACTGAGGGAATTTTAAACAGAAAGCAAGCACTTTTAGTTGCTCACAAAAGACAAGCATGAGATTAAGAAGAGGACAGACAAAGGGCTGGGAGAAGTTTAAACAGCAGAACAAATACAAAGGATAAAGCATATTTCCCAACGCTGCAAGAAAATGTGTTTTGATTTTCAAAAAGAGAAAGTTATAACTAGAGGCTATAGACGGCTGTGCCAGTTTGTTTTGATGAAAACATTTCCAAGCCATTCACAGATGTTCAGTGAATTCCCCGTTCTGTTTCTAATGTTTGTCTTTCCAGATTTTTAACATCTTCCTGTATTTTAGTGTCTCATTACGCTTTCTGTCAAGAATTTTGCTTCAGTTTTTAAAGTTGTACAGCAAACAGAATATTTCTGCACAAAAAATATGATTTCATAACTGAGCTGTAACAACTGTAAAATATTTCAATATGTGTTTATAAATATGATGTGTAGTTTTACATCAAATGTGTACACAAAAGCACCACTGGCTTCACAAGCTAGAGTGTAGCAGTACATGCAGTATTATTGAAAACGGTCAAAATGAATGAAGTTTGCAGCTCCATCTTTTTTCATATTTTCTAGCATGCTTAGTACAACTACCTTTAAACCACAGAACCTTTGAAATAAGCACACAATGAACTTCTGCTCTATTCTCTCATATGCTGCAAAAATCCTTCAGTGTTATGTGAGGACTTCATGTTAGCTCTCTGTTAGAGCCTTCTAGTTTTGACTGTCGCACCTCTGTGCCAGCTCAAGGAGAGAGTATCTGATGTACCTTCAGCAGTGTTTGCTTAAGCCTAACAACGGATTAGGCCCTGTAAACGTTCATGTCACTTAATACTGCACAAGTGAGATCAGACTAAGAAACAGAGAAAGAGTAGAGGCTAAATTGTGATGTCAGACTCCAAACCCTCTGTTATAACATGAAGCCAGCATTTAACTCATCTAAAATTAAAATAATATTCTTAAGTGTGACACGTAACATGTGTGACATGTAAGTGGTCATCTTTGTCTCACTACACTATTAAAACTAATTTATCTTTCTGTAACTTCTAGACAAAATGGCTCCTCTTTGAACTAGTTTATGCAGGGATCTACTGATTTAAAGTACTAGCAACTTTACTCCTTCTGCGGTGATATTCATTCTTAGCCTCTCCACAAAGCAACAGCTTCCTGCCTGAAGAAATGTCCTAATCAACCGTATTTCATCAAAATACCCCCCAACTCCCCATCCAATGATGTAACTATCCATGTACTGTATGAAAGCATAATCTAATACCACTAGCACCCAATAGCACTATTACCTCAGTGTCTACATAGGGCAGTGTAGATATCAAAAATATTGATTTTTCCATATCTCTCTTACCAATTGATGCACGTGAACACATTCACAGACCCATTGCTTTTCTCCAGATCTGATGCTTCTAACTGTGGAAGTGACACCACTACTTTTAGGCTAAGTTCCAGGCTGACAGCTCGTAACTAGCTCTTTACTCTCCAGATCAACTCTGCTGTGACAAGGAAAGGCAAAGTGATCATGATGTTGCACAAACTGGTTTCCATTTTCTATTTTGGGAGCTAATATGGTACACAATAATAGGACAACTTTTATAATAAATCTGAGGCCTATTTTGGTACTTTATAGGTGAATTCAGTAACTCAACTCTGCTGTAAAAGGAACATGTTTTCTAGTATTATGCACTATTTCTGTTCAGTTTTGTTTATGTACAAAAACACTTTCAGATACAGAACTGTGGATTTGGTCTTATACAAAAACACTAATATAAATTTAAGGTCATCAAATCATAGTGCAAATCACTATTTCTCACATATGAAGAAAGGTGTTTTTTCCTGCCATTTCATTGAGCCCTTTGTTCAAGGTACTAAATGATTCAATTTAAACATCTCAAAGAAAGTCTTGCACTACACATGTACGACTTCTCGCTCATAATCTTGTTCTTATAATATAAAGTGACAAATACTGTTTCCTTGTTTATCAAGTTGTTTACACACATAATTATTTCTTCACTGTGTAATTATGAAGAAACTTGTGATGCATGCATTAAGTTATTTGATCTTTTATCTATCACATATCATTGTATAGGCACAATACAGCTCTTACTATTACTGTAGTTGCTTTCAGCTAGACAAATAAAAACATTTAAAGATCTCTAATACTTCTAAAATAAAACTGAAAAACAGCTCTCCCATTCACTGTATTACAAGCAGCTGCAGACTTTATTACTGACAACATCCTCTTCACTCTTGCTTCTCATGTTTCTCTGTTTTTGGAAGATTTTCTTCTGAGAATTTTGATGTCACAAGTTGAACAGACTGATTGCTTCATTCTCTGAAGTGTCAAACATGCCTATTTTCATATGAAGCCAGAATATCTAAACTAACAGTAAATATAAGAGAGGGTATTGTGGAAAGTTGCTGTGGTTATGAAGAAGAACCCGATAAAGGCAGAGAAGAAGAGAGTAAAGAAGAAAGAGAAAAAGGTGCAGGAAGTGATCCCTGATGGAGGAATATACTCCTGCAGAGAGACATGGAATGACGCTGGCCATGACCTTGTCTAAGGTCAGGGTAATTTCTCAACTTAATACCACAGCTGAATGTGTGTGCGCATGTAAACTCAGAGTGGCCCCATTACTGATAGCTCTAACAAGCCTAGGCCAAAGGTCAGACAGTGGTGAGTGGAAAAGGATGGAGAGAGACTGTTAAAGGTCTTTAAAACACCACCTGCCTTTACACACACCACACCACACCCACCCACCCAAACACACACACACACACACACACACACATCTTGACTAATTGTTACCAGACCATATTTAAACACATCCTTAGTGCCTCTGTACCTGTTTCTCTCCAGCACAGAGATGAGTTTTCTGCAAAGATTGGGGTTTACAAACAAACATATTGAGACTTTGAGGATTTTTTCAGTGTCATCACTCTGGTGATGTATTTCTTAAGTAATGGTTAATATATGTTCAATTATGTAATTTTTGTTTTTGTATCATCAAAAGAAAGCAACAGTTTCAGCTTCACAAACCTGCTTAAGGCATTTGAATAATTTCACCAAGGCGTAGGCTTTTAGTTTAGTTTTTTTTCCAGAAGAATTTAGTTCTGCGTAAGAACACGCCACAGTAAATCGTCTTTTACTAAATTAAGTATCGTCTAATAAGAAATGTGGCACCTGCTCAAAACCAGCATTGCCCTATTTGTCTCTCAACTCCAATTCTCAATTCTACCTCTTAATGGGACATAATTCTCCATAGGCTTCTAAACCGTTAGTATTTTTTTTTTTTTACTTCATAATCACAGAGACAGCTTGTTGCCTTTCCTCCTCTAGCTTAGCAAATGAGCCAATAGTAACATCCTCTTTGTGACAGGAAGCAACAGGGTTTATGGGAAATGTGGTCTTAATTTTGAGAAACCTTAGCACTATACTACATGTAAAAAGAGTCAAGCTGTCCTGGCTGTGGCTTTATTAGATTACGGGTATTTTTTTCCAAGAAACCACTCAGATAACCATGTAACAACAATGTAGAGCTAAGCAGTGCATTAAAACAACATTGTGTCTTCAATAAAATTGGGTATTGTTGGGTTTTGTAATTGCAGAACTAAATATTTCAACACTTTTTTCTGCTAGTCTTATAGGTAACACGATCGCCTTGTTATATCCTTTTCTGAATTTATATAAATTTCATGTCTCGTCCAGCTTGGCCATAACATCTACATCACTAACACTTCTACCTGTACTGTGTCTTTAAATTTGTATTCATGTAAACACCATATAAGGACAATGCAGACATGTATAATTACATTATTGCCACTAGCATGTTTGATCAACAATGGATCTGGCTGATAAAAAAAAAAACTACAAAGTTTTATGTACAGAACACATCTGAAAATGCCAGGACTCTGATACCCTGAAGTTCCTGCAGTGTTAAAATTATAAACTACAAGGCCATACAGGTTTTAGAACAGTTACAACACATCAGTATTAATGATGGGGTGATACAGTAACTAACTCCTATCCTGAACTTGTGAACTGACCTCACTGCCGAGCAGGTACAAATTCTTCTTCTGTGTATTTGCCTACTTTGATAAATGCAATATGTCCATGTTTTCACTGTTGCACTTGAGACTTTTTGAAAATACACAGCTGATGTATGGTGTTCGTATCTGCCTCTATCACTCATACGGCAACACACAGAGGGCCTGTCCCAGGTTAGCAGTACAGTCTGAATACATGAAAAATATGCTGCAGACCAATTCATGCGAGGCTACTTTGTTCTGTGCATGTTCTGACCAAAAATATTAGTGGCACATTCAACTGGTTTCAATTAACATATATTTGGGTTCTTTATGTAATTTATCAAGGACTTTTAAGCTCACATGTCCAAATATTTTTATGTCTCCAGACAGTGAGCATGCGGTCATGTACATCACTGTATCTAATGTATTCTATGCAACTGAGATGTCTGTTAATTCCCAAGTCCAAAATTACTTTTCCACAAGACCTTATGGGGTTTTTAAACACACTTTCTGGGTGGTTCTCCATTTTGGTACAAAAATCCTGTCAACCCAAAACGCACCGACCCATTGACGTTTCAAGATGCTAAAGAGGATACCAAGCGTTTGCTTTTGTTTCAGAATGCAAGAGTGTAAGGCTTGGCCTTTCCTGTGGCTTTTCATACTAAACAACTAAAATTTTATTTGGAATTCAAAGCTCTCTGAAACCATATGAAAATTATTAACTAATCATTTCTGACAGACTCAGCGTTTGAATGCAACTCACTACTGTCACAGGCCAAGCCTGGTCTGAGGGACTATTCCAAGCATTGCAATAATTTTTAAAGGCATATCTCATCTGTTACTTTTGCCTCAGGCACTATCCTGTCTTGTAGCTCCTTATTTCCATCCCAATCAATCACACACAGACACACACACAAAAAAAGATAAGAAATGCAGCCCACCCAAAATCAGGACGCCAGAGTTCCTTCTGCGGTCAAGTCGAGTTAACTATAACCAGCAAAAATGTCAGTGCTCTGTTTACTTGCCTGCTGCTGCACCCCTCTATCCATCCTTACATTCCTTCGTTACAAATTACATTTGTCATTCTGAAAGCTGATGGTTTATACTGGTGTGCTTTGAACTTCATGTGAGCGCATGTGCATGTGCATGCATTTGTATTATCAAACTGCAGACAATATGCCAGGATATGCATAGGTGCCAAAAAAAAGCCCTGTGTGTGTGTGATCACCTACCTGTTATTGTAATGTTGCTGTAGATGTTGGACAGCTGCTCTTTCAGCAGAACAAGCTGCGTGGTGGCCGCCTTCTCCCTCTGCAGCTCCAGCATTATGTCAGGATGGTTGGCCAGTTTGCAGCCCTTTTGCTTGTCCAGTGCAATGTCGCTGCGCACAATATCTGAAAACCAAAATAAATGGAAGAAATTAATTCTGTGTTAATATTTTTGTCATGGAGACACTTCTTGCCATTTTTCCCCAAAACTTACTGTGCATCTTTATTTAGTTTGGAAATGTAATCAAGAAAAGCTTGAACCCACAGTGAAACCACAAAGTGGTGTCAGTTCAACACACTGCCAAAGCCAGAACAAAAAAATCATAACTGTAACTCAGATATATGCTATTAAAAGTAGCACATAGATATGTAACAAACACAACTGAGTATACAGCTAGTATATATGTCAAAGACCTCTCTGTTTACATCCTCAATTGTGACTTTACTTGTTTGCACACATTTAGCTAAAAAGAATAGTCTAGCGCTCCACAATGTGCCCAGCTTTTATTGGGTTTCTAATATTAAGTGTTTGACCAATTTATTTAAATGAAGTAAATTAAAGGCTACACCTCAGGGGTGAGTTAAATCCTTGTCCACTGGGTAATGTATATGCTACGAGGTGGTTCTAATATTTTATAACGCTTTGATGAAGGCAGACTAAATATAAATACCTAACAAAATTTCTGCTCTTTTTATTTTCTATCACGAAAGAAATGTTCATAAAGCCTTTGGGAAGCAGATATTAAATGGTAGGTTAACACGGGTGGTACTAATGACTATAATGAAGGTTCTGTGCTTTTTAAGCGCGCACCATAATTAAGGTGATTAGTAACACCTGCGTTTGTCACGATGTCCACCGTGGAAAAGGCAAATTGTAAGACCTGTGTATTAAAATCAGTTACAGCGAAGTGCAAAATAAAGGATTTTTTTTCTAATTTATTTACCTTGTTGTTTTTTTTAATAACTTCAGGTTCCAACAGCTTCTCTTTTGTTTTAGCTAGGTGTCCTTAAACTGGCAACGTAGCGCAGTATATAAGGAAGAAATGTCCGCAATGCAAAATAAGCAACCCTACCTTCAGCTGACGGATGGAATATTCCCGCATTCACAGAAATGGGGAATGACACGAGAGCAAACATTTAATCATCTTCCAAAAGTCGGTCTAAAATAAACAGTGGGGCCAGAGGAGAAAAACGTCGTGTCTAATCACCGTCCTCGTAGTTTTTCAGATAGTAGTCTGGTCCCGGCCCTCTGAACTTGGCCAGGTTCTTCTGGTTGTTGAACTGCAGGAAGTCGGTCCGCTTCCCGCCGAAGCGCAGAAACGCAGGCGACAGGCCTCGCGCCAGGGTCACGAGCCGCTTGGAGCTGCGGATACGGGACAGAAAGAAAACACTTGAGCAGCTGGACGGGTTTTTTTATTTTAATTTAGCTTTTAAACAGATTAGACTCACGACTATAAAATGTTAGCAGTGTAAATTTCTAATCAGGGACATATTAGAGGCAGAAACTCGTCGTTATTTTATGTTCCTCCTGTCTCCCGTTCTTCCGTTCGGTTTACCTCAGACCGTCCAAGTATTTAAACTGAGGCAAAAGAAGTGGGATTTTCCTGTAACTGTTAATTCGCTGCAGATCTATCAAACCCCCCCCCCCCCCCCCCCCCCCGCCCCCCCCACCACCCTGCGCGCCCCCCCCC
>VUQK01037677.1:68104-80271 GCA_015106715.1 Bujurquina vittata | reverse complement strand
TTAATCGGCGGAGGACCACCCCCCCCCCCCCCCCCTCATCTGCAGGCCCACGAAGCATGTGGCAGCAGCCACAGCAGGTAGTGCAGGGACTGATGAGCAAAGGATTAACGCAACACACGTATGCGCTGTTTGAATGAGGATCAGTTCTACTCTATTTTAAATTATAAATATAAAATGATGTTTTTTCCCCACTAACTTGTTGCTGCCTTTCTTTTTCTTCTTTTCATAAACTCAAAACTCGCCTTATTTTTGTGCTTTGTTCACGTGAAATGGAGGCTGTTTAAAAAGGAGCGTGTATAGTCTACAAATCCATGCAGGCTAATTTCATATTTAGTACATGAAGATTTTTGTATTTCAAAGAAAATAATTATAGGGGGTGACTTTAATTTTGCGTGATTGTCAGTCTAAGCCGCGTAACACAAGTTATGGAAAATGCATAAACGGCCCAGCTTACTGTACAACCCAGTTACGCGTTAGGTGTTCACTGAATTACAAATTTTAGTTGATGAGGCTTGATCATTTTAACATAAGAGTGATAATAACTATAATAAAATTGGAACAGTGGCTTAGTGAAATGTGTTAATGCAAATGGCTATGTGAAAAATGTCAAATAAACATATATTTACTGCAAAATTATAACCAAGAATGGGGCACGCACAGACGTGCTCTCTTTTCGCCAGTGAATGGTTTCCAGGTTATGAAAGAAGCTGAACAAAGTACTGAATTGCATTATCTGACATCACTCAATCTACTACACAGCGGGCCAGAGACCTCTGAGTGTATCGTCAGTGTGTTTAGGTTAAACACGGTTTAAAGTTAGAATGGAAAGTTTAGGTTTTAATAATGCTGTGCTTCATTATCCAAAATATTGTGACAGTGGCGCGGGTCATAGTCTCAGGCTATGCTTTCCCCTCCACTGGTCAGAGAAATAGGGTGAAAAGTCAGCAGTAAATAAATAAATAGTTATCCTTCATTATTAAACAAACACAGCATAGCTGGCAGTGGGACCAGCTAATCTGCTCTTTTGGTTATTTCGAAAGAGTGAAAAGTAGATCGGCTAACTTATGAAATTGACATTTCACATTGTAAATTAGATGAAATAGTTTTTAATCTAATCTTAAAAGACGTAATATCTTAAATGCACACTGCAGACAACAACAGCAGCAAACCCTAAATGGATAGTATTTGGAGAAATCGTTCGCTCTCAGTGTCGCCTTTATAAATCTGAACTTTGCAAGCTTCAGTCAGAATCAGTATGGAGTATTGGATCACTCGGTTCCCTGAGTGAGGAGGAAACGTGCAGGATCGCTCCATGATAATTCAGACAACGTGGCTGCGTGCGTAATGAATAAAAGAACCTCCAGAATTTTAGAGGAGGGCACCGATACAGATCGATGTTGATGTCAAGCAGGAAAATATCTTTTGTACCTCATAAAGTCCAGCCATCCGTCTCTGATGATCGAGGGGTCCAGTTGCAAAGAGAGGAAGTTTTCGCTGAGGACTCTGATTGAACTGCGGGTGTTGACATCCAGGAGAACCAGCGTCCTCTCCAAGAATCCGTGGCGCTTCCCAGCGACTGCAGGTCTCTGATACGTAGAGGAGGAAGAGAGCACCGACTGCACCATCAAAATAATCAACGGTGCCAGCCAAAGAGAGGACCATGGGAATACGCATGGTGAGGATTTGGGCATCTTCTTGGTTTGGAGAGCAGAGGGATCAATGTGCGCAATAAAGCCCAAAGGTTGAAAGAAATAACCCACTAAACAAACTCTACTACCGAGAAGTTCGATGGCGGTTCTATACCTCGGTCTCATCGATCTGGATCTGTCTTCCTGTCTAGCTGTCTCACCCCCCACCCCCCTTATGCCCCCCGCCCCTCTGAGTATTTTTGGGAGCTGCACGCAAGAGCGCACGCCCCAAGCCAGCCTTTCCCATTGTGAGAGCAAGAACTGGGAGGAGGAGAGAAGACAGCACCGCCCCTCTAAGGTTGTCTGAGGTATGAGGACAGACTGCTCTAAAGTTTTCACAGCTCATAAGGAGAGAAATTTAGTCTTAAGTGCCATGATTGCACTTTCACCCTAAATACTGAATATAGAGGTTATAGTTTTCTTCTGAACCTGACATACATCTTTGTTGCTTAAAACGTTTCTGATTAGTAAAACCAAAATCTAGTTTTGTATAAAATCAAAATTCAATCCAGATATCAAAGTTGCATCTAAATATGTGCCAAGAGTGTGTATTTAGATGCGATTAAGTACTTAGTAGGAGAATAAACGGCATCGTACCCTAAATTTTGAGTAAGCCATGGCGGCTAGTCCTTCTGGAATGATAATGATTTAAGGAAAGCTGAAGAAAAGCACAACTTATATTAAATGTATGTAATACTTTTATATGAAAAAAGCGTCTTGAATAAACACTTTTTATGGTGCAGACAGAGGTCTTTCAGTCGGTGAAGCTGTAGTTAAACTCAGGCTGACCAAATCAAATCAAATCAAATCAAATCAAATCAAATCAAATCAAATCAATTTTATTTATACAGCGCCAATTCACAACAAATAGTCGCCGTAGGCCTATAATCGCCTGGATGAGCCAACAAGTTCCACATCATACTAAGAAATGATTCCTTCAGACTGACTGAAAGCCATATTTGCCCGTTATGTGTCGTATTTCTTAAACTAAACGTTCCAACAGAAAGACGAAAATATTACGCGTAAAAGAATCTCGAGGCTGTTGTTCAAAAGAACCAAAAAAAATCAACTTCAAAACAAGAACAGATCTTGTCAGCAGCATAACTCATGTTCATTGCAGAGGATCTGCTGTCTTGACAACCAGCTTATTGACTGCACATTTTTAAGATGGTATTTGGAGATGCCAGTCTGGAGATTTGGCCCCCTTTCAGAAGCATTCAGAACCATTTTGGGATGTACGTTTCTGCACATGGAACTCACCTATAAATTCTTTATATGACTTCAGTCCAGATGCTGTTGGGACACTTGTGAGCAAGAACACGCCAAACAAAGTGCAGGCCACTCCGCTTTTTCCAGGGCGCAAA
Source organism: Bujurquina vittata (assembly GCA_015106715.1). Classification (NCBI taxonomy): domain Eukaryota; kingdom Metazoa; phylum Chordata; class Actinopteri; order Cichliformes; family Cichlidae; genus Bujurquina; species Bujurquina vittata. Next base: position 77,219 of record VUQK01037677.1, on the reverse strand, counting down.
GCGCCAGACTCCCCAAGCGATCAGTGCAGCGAAAGATGGTGGTTTAAGGTCACTGCTGTCTCACAGATGAGCAACGAAGTACTTAAGAGACAAATGTACCAAGCTAAAGCTCAGTTTAATCCTTTCTTCCCAGCCTACAACACCAAGTCACGAATACATTGCGCCACAACACAAAATTAACCAAGATGCCAGCGCTTTAGGTTTTGAAGCACCAAAGTTCCTCCCCGACACAGATCAAAAGAGCGGGTTTTGTTTTTATATGGTACAAACTGCTCTGATATTTCTTTATATAAATGCGTAAAGGCCAATGCACACGAGTGCCAGAAACTCTGAAGTAACACTACCGTGGCTCAAAGATGAAACTGCCATGAGGCAGTAACCTGTGTTCTCCGGCCTGTTCGGAAAAGAGCAGAGCAGCAGAAAAGCAGAAACTCGGATCTTCCACGTTTGATTGTCTTTTGGCGCATATTGCATCAATTAACGTGTGCTCCCCATTCAACCACCGGTTTTATTTTCAGTTTAAATATATTAAACTTTTTATAATATGATTAGATTTCAAGTGTGTTATGGAAGATCTACGTCACTTTTGAGGATTTTTTTTTCTTAAAACAAGGGGAGGAGGGGAAGAAAACTTTAGCCTATCGAAACATCGATAACATATAATATTTCAAGAGGAAATTAGATGTGTAATGTGGATCAGTGCGCAGCGAGTTTCTATTATATTCTCCTTGGTGTTTCTTTTAGTGAGCGTTAAACCATCTTTGACTCCTTTGAGGCGCACGGATCGACAGCAATCCTGAAATGTGAAATTGGTTTGGTTTGTTGTTTTTGGGCTGATTTGCAGATCAAACCAAATAAAACAGCGCAGTGATGCTTTCCACTCTCAGCTCCTCCACACAACGTTATAAAAAGAAATGAAAAAATATATCAGTAATATATAAAGTTTTGTGGTTAACTTTAAGTCATTGTTTCAAGAGGAAAACCCCTCTAGGAAGATATTAAATCGCGTAAAACATGTCCGGTGGGGAAAAATAATCAGCTGCTATTATAATAAACAAGTTCTGCGAGCAACTCTAACCTGCTCCTATTAATGGTTTAATAATTTGAAGGAAGAGTTTGAGTACTGATGCGCAACAATGATCTCGGTTTTAACTGGGAAACTCTCAGCTGCTTCTGCTGAATGTAAACTTTTAAAATTTGGTTCCGTAAAAGAGCAGCAGGTTTAATTAAACGGAGTGTTTTTCTGGCTTTTTCGTGTTTAACCTTAAAGATACTGGTGCCAGTTAAAATTAAAGATATGCTGCTGGAATCACTGCAAAATTTTACTGTGTTGGGAAATAATAGCCAGCAACACTGATCGCAGCAGAAAAGCAGCTTGAGTAATATCATCCATCCAGCAGGGTACTCGAATGAAGGGGCAGAGCATGTAGAAGTTGATGAGCTTCCTGGATACAATTAGATTTAGACAAATAGACTGAATTGTCAGAGCAGTTTGAGTGATTTGTTCGCTTTCTTTCAGTTTTATTTTACAATATTTTTCCTTTTCATCGATCATAAAAATTATGCTATACAATATGGACATCGACATATTTGCACACCAGCAGAATCTTTAACGATGCGAAGCTTTTGTTTCTCTGTTTAGTCTTTTATTTTTTATTTATTTATTATTTTTAACAAACTCTTCCCTGTGTGATTTTTAGCAGCCGATGTGAAAGTTATCTGTCATTCTCAAGTCGGATGGATCACATGTGTTGGAGTGAGACTTTTACAAGTTGCTTTCTTATGTTTTTGTCCTCCGATTAAAGTGTGGCACTGACTCCAGACCGTTTTGCCTTTGGGTCTAAAATCTTTTTCTCCAAATGTTACGCAGAGCACCTTCGGTTACCGGTCACCAAGCTCAGCAGCATTAGCACTGGATCAGCTGATCACTGAACGCTGAATAATAATAATAATAATAATAATAATAATAATAATAATAATAATAATAATAATAATAATAATAATAATAATAATAATAATAATAATTTATTCTGTAGGGCTGGAATTGAATGTTTTATTTACTATTTATTTTGTTTTTACAAAAAACTACAAAACTAACGAACAAACAAAAACGCTCCTCGTGATGTCAACATTTCAACGTCATTCACGGAAGTCAGCAAAAGGTCGTTCTCTGTCACGGAGTGCATATAAAGAAGCTAATATTTTCCAAGATTTCCAGAAGTTCAAAGTGATATTCAAAGATAAATACAATTGTACAGTGTTGTTTTAAGATGGCTGGAGAGACATCAACAGTTATTTGAATTCGTTCAGGGTTGCGGATGCTACGAGGCAAACGAGCATTGCAGAGATTTACATAAACGCTATATTTATGTTTTTATCTTGAAAGGCAACAAGGACAGTGCTTTCCAAACTGCTGCACTGAAAACAGGTGGCAATAGTGCCATCTAGTGGGAAGTTGCGAATTGTAAATAAATAAATGCAAATCATGATAGAGTAATGAGTCTGAGCTCTGCAAAAACGCCCAAACTAGTACACAACAGCATTTACTTTTATGCATTTTTGTTGTTGTTGTTGTTACACAGCCCAATTTTCTCATTTGGTTAAATTTTTTTGCATTCAATTTGTAGACCTCTACTGTTTAGCCAAATAAATTTCTTTCATTGGCGTAGCTGTAAGTGCTGTACCACATGAATCCATATGATTGGGCATTTCCTGCCTTCTATTTTTAGAAAGCGGCAGAAAGCAAATAAACCAGGCTTACGTCAGGGTTTGTCTTTTAAATTTAAGGTGCCAGCTCATACAAACACGCACACACTTGAATTTCTCTCTCCCCCTCTCCCTCTCTCTCTGTGGCATGTTACCCAGCTGCTCCATCCATCCCATCCGCAGACCACGTGACCCAGTTCTCCTGTGTCCTTCAGTAGCTCATTCAGCATGATGGCTGCGGATGCTGCGGATGCTCTCTGCTGCATCCTGCATCCGCACCGGCTTTCTCTCCTCTTTCTCACCGTCACCATCTCCTCCCTGCCGGCACAAACAGCAGCGCTGCTCGGCGTCCGGCCTGAAGACACCCAGAGCGGAGAGCTGTCCGTGCAGGATGGGATACTGAGGGCTACCGAGGGGACGCGCTTCTTGCTGAGGGTTTACTACTCCGCTTCTCCAGCTACCGAACATCCCAACAGGCTGAACATCAGCGACAGACCTGACGGCGCACCTGCCGCCCCGTGGATCGCGTTCATAGAGGAACCAGGTGGGGACAGTGGAGATGCAGAAAGTCGGCTCCAGTCCAGAGGGAATCCATGCGAAGAGGAGAATGCCCGAAGCTCTGATATCGAGCTGCTGGGTTCCTTCAGATCCACCTCAAGTCATAACTCAGTCTTGGTTGAGCTGCTTGCCAAAGACCTGCGCAGAGACGAAGTGATCAAATACTACTCCATGTGCGCATTTGATGGAGTGCAATGGGAGCACTTGAGCACCAAAGACTTCTGGCTGGCCGTGGTAGAGAGACCTCCCGAGGCAGATGTTTGGCTGCAGGCGGGAGTCTCTGTGCTCTTGTTGGGGCTGTCTGCTCTGTGCAGCGGTCTGAACATTAGCATGCTGTCTCTGGACCCAGTTGAGCTACGAGTCCTGCAGAACAGTGGCACAGAGAAAGAACAGAAATACGCGCGAAAAATAGAGTCAGTGCGTAAACATGGAAACTACATCCTTTGCACTGTGGTGCTAGGCAACGTGCTTACAAACACATGTTTTGTGGTGTGGATGTGCCAGATTTTAGGAATGACTGCTCTCTCAACTGCCTCGTGCACTTTGGGGATATTCTTTATTGGCGAGATTTTACCTCACTCAGTGGCATCCAGGCACAGTCTCGCCATCGCATCCAAGACCCTGTGCGCGACCCGCCTGTTGATGCTGATATTTTTCCCCATCGCCTACCCTGTCTCCAAGATTCTGGACATTATGCTCCACCAAGAGATCAGCAACTTTTATACCAGAGAGAAATTAGTGGCCATGCTGCGTATCACAGACCCCTACCATGACCTTGTCAAAGAGGAGCTCAATATTATCCAGGGTGCCCTGGAACTCAGGACCAAGACTGTAGAGGATGTGCTGACCCCGCTGTCAGACTGTTACATGCTGTCCTCAGATGCTGTACTGGACTTCTGCACCATGTCAGATGTGATGCAGAGCGGGTTCACACGCATCCCTGTTTATGAGAACGACAGGTCCAACATCGTAGACATCCTTTTTGTCAAAGATTTAGCCTTTGTGGATCCTGACGATTGCACTCCTTTGAAAACAATTACTCAGTTTTACAAGCATCCCATGCACTGCGTCTTCAGTGACACCAAGTTGGACGTGATGCTGGAGGAATTTAAGAGAGGTAACTTCACTTTAAATCATATTAGAGGTTTGGTCTCTACAGATAGTCTCCATATCTCCCCGTGTGTCCTATCTAGGACTTATACACAACGTAGGAGCAAGAAGTCAGCTGAGAATATGAGGCGCCACATGTTTAAGCAGCCTCCCACCAGTTAGGAGTTAAATATCCTTTGAAGTGACTGCGCACTTAAGAACTACATTTTCAGTCCAGAAGTCGATGTATACATCAGTCCATTGGCTTAAAGTGGGCCTGCCAGTAAAGCCCTTTGATCCCCAGAGCAGTGAGAGACATATGTGAAATCTGATACTGTGTCACACAGTGTGTTTGGTTCAGCTAGAGTTTAGAGGCTACCATAATGGGGTTATCTTAAGAATTTATGTGATGAGAGCGATTTAAGTCGTTTTCCCATGACAACACTGTGAACTTCGCCTGGCCCCATGCTTACTTCCCCATTTCTACATAAGTTATCAGCTCCTCACTCAAAGAAATGCTGAACTGTATCACAAAAGGAATTTTACATGATTTGCATCTGCTGGAATGGCAGTAATCTTAGTGAATATCACCCCTTTCTATCTCATCTAATGCCCATCTTTACTGATTAGTGAATTGACAGTATTACAGCTCATACACATGCAGTGATAGGATCTGTTCACTACTGAGCAAGAGCGTGTTGCCCCTCTTCAGGGACTGTATTCAGGCTTAATAACACTTAATGCGGTTCAGATTGAGCACTCAGTAGCAAAAACCTCTGACTGCTCCACTGACAGTGTCACATTGTAAAATAAAGACACATGAGAGGCCACTGGCACAACTGTTATGCAAGGATTTCATTGGCATTGGTTAGGAGGTTTAATTGTAAATCTGTTTTATGGACAAAGAAAGGGCAATATTTGTCAACTGAATGCAGCTGGCCTTGGCAGGGACTTGAATTATATTTCCACTTAGAGTTCAGGAGATCCACTACACTTCATCATGTCTGGGATTATGAAAGATGGCTTTTGTCTGGCACAAGTGATAATGAGCTCACACTTAACCCACATATATTGACACTGCTCGTGTGTCTGTCTTTGGGCGTGAAGCCAGGTTTCACCTTTACATTATTTGCGCACGGTTAATTGTCAGCCCACTGCGACTTTGAAGTTCTTTCCACTGTGTAGGTCATGGCCGACCAACCCTGCAGAGCAACCATGAAAAATTCAAGTCCAACCTTTCCCTTCTTCTCTCACCTCCCTCCGACTTTGCTTTCAAGGCCAAAAGCCTCCTGCTGGTCAGGAAGCCTGGCTTGAAGCTGTGATGACGTCTCACAAAGATGGTTGGTGGGCATGGGGGAAATCTGTCTTAGAGGAAAGACTGGAAATGTCACCAGGAATGTAAAGAAACTGTGGTCTGCAAGCATACTGTTCAATGGAGAACTTAAACATGAGGACTGGTAACATTTTTAGTTTTTCAGGCTTCAGAAACATTTCAAATAGAAGGATTCTACAGTCTCAGTTATAATAATATTTTTTTAAAAGTTGGAATTTTTTGTGTCAGTATCAGTAAAAGGGTGCTTGTGCAAGTGAAAAAGATAGTGCAATTAAAAAAAGCAAAAAATGTATCAGCGATATAAAAGACTTGGCAAAATCAATAGAAAACAAGCTGCTTTTCTTGTGGATGTTAATGCTAAAGAAACCCCCCCTTTATGATTGCACATTAAGTCAAAAATGCTTTCCACGTTGTTCTCTAGAGGCATGTTTTTCTTTGTCAGCGATCAACAAAGAAAATACTTAATGACCAGAATCTCAGCCAATTCAACACAAGATGCAAAACTCTGTGCATGTCAAAAATAAAAAGGATGGGATGCACTTTTAAAAAAACACACAAAAAGAAGGTGGTAGGGTCGCGGAAAAAAAGTCCTAAAGATTGTTGAAATAAACATCAGCCACTATCAAAATGAAGGAGGAAATACCAGCCAATACTGAAACAGTTTATGAGTCAAAGCAAGCCACCTTGTGTCAAGCATTTGGGCAGTCTTTTGACCTCCAAGCTCGGGTCCTCTACCAGAGGCCTGGGAGCTTGAGGGGCCTGCACAGTATCTTAGCTGTTCCCAGGATGACGCTCTTCTGGAAAGAGATCTCGCATGTCGTTCCTGGAATCTGCTGGAGCCACTCTCCCAGTTTGAGGGTCACCGCTCCAAGTTTTACAATTACCACGGGGACTGATGTTGCCTTCACCTTCCACGTCCTCTCAAGCTCTTCTCTTGGTATTTCTTGAGCTTCCCGTCTTCCTTCTTCTTGATGTTGCCATCACTTGGTATTACTACTTCTATCACTACGGCTTTCTTCCTCTGCTTGTCCACCACCACTATGTCTGGTCAGTTACCTGTCTGAATTCAGCCCGCTGTAGGTTGATGATTTTTGTTTTCATCAAACGACGTGTCATCCTTTCATTCCTAACACACACTAATCCATATCAGTTTAGATATCCCCCTATTGAAATCTGATGTGTTTTCAAAGTGTTCCTTTAATTCTTTTTCAGCAGTTTTTATTCTGCTGATGAAGCAGCAGAGGTACTACAGAGGTATAGAGAAGCCTTCAGCGTGCTCACTCTGTCATATGCATCAAAACTCTTAGGGGGACATTTCATCATCTAGCAGGACAATTATCCTAAACACATGGCAACAAAGAGATTTTCAGGGTGAAGAGGTGGAATATCTGCAACTAGAAATAAGCAAAATCACCTGATGCCTGAAGACCAGAATAAAGATACCACAGCAAGTCAGATTTAGAGATGGCTTAAGCGACAGCTCGGAAAGCACTGCCACGGACAATTTAAGGCATCTGCTGGTGTTTGTGGGTCAGAGACTTAAGGCAGTCACTGACGGCAAAGGATTTTAAATATGATGATTTCTTTTTGACTTCGTGTTGTCTGTCATATTATTTTTGAACCTCCAAACCCTGGAAACTATGTGTTAAGAGGATTACATTTCCCACACAGTTACTTATATATTGATGTAAGCCTACTCAATACAAAGCTGACACATGGCACTTGGCAATCAAATTGACTGCTCTGGAGTACAGAGCCCGAAGAACAGACCAATCTGCTCTTTATGCATTCAGGCTTTTGTAGCATGACTAATTTTTTTAAATTAGGGTGAAACTATTATTAGGGTTATGGTTCTCATATTATTCTTAAGTAAAAAAACTGTATTAAAAATGATCCACTGCATTATAAAATTTTACCATAGAAGATAGTCAATGCTTTGATTTTGGATTGCTTTTGGATGAACTCTTAACCTCATTATAACGTCATAACTACACAAAGTGCAGACTTGTACTTAAAAACCGAACTGAAAAGATTTAAGTAGACATATTTTGGATAATAAATCACTTGATAAATACACAAAAATAAGCCCAGACTAGTTTAAACCAAATGTTTTGATAAGCTGTTTGTGCAAGTGTTGAGGAAAATAACTGCTCCAGAGATATAAAATGAGTTATTTCTTTCTTGACTTATGGCATTAATGCTTTGCTGAAACAAACAGACAGAAATAGAGAGGAACATATGCATAATCTAAATGACACAGCGATTTCAAACATAGACTGCCGGAGCCACAGAAAGTGGTAAAGCAGAAACATTCGCAAAAGGGACAACCACGGAGGACCCAGTTTTGCTCCGGGCATGTGCGTCTGCATGTGTGAGTAAGTGTGCGTCGTTCTGCAAGAGTATTATGTAACATATGAATGATGTAATGCAGTGCCCAGTCACATCAGCAGCTGAGAGCAAATCCATCTCTGACTCACCTGAGCTCTTCAGAGACATTGACCTGAGTGCAACCTCACCATCTCAGTCAATCCTTCACGACCTAGAGGTTCATGTTTAGCTATGACTGCCAGTCAGTCAGATTTTTTTTTCTCTTGTTGCAGTGGATTAAAGCATTTGATCCATTTTATCCCTTGGCAGTGATCCCCTAAATCGGCCCATCTTATTTGAGCCACAGATTTTTGTTCAAAGTAAGGCTGGAGACTCTTTTTTTGTGTGTGTTTTTTATGTTTCTGTTGGAACCTGTGATCTAGTGACATCATAACTTTGGTTAGGTAACTTATTTGCTGAGTAGATTGACTCATGTTGATGGAAGCAGAACAGACTGTGTGTAAGAGCCAATATTTCAAGATATTTAATTTTTAGTTGAGTTGGAACTGAAAAAAATATCTATATACAGTAGAGCCACTTTTTTGTGTGTTGATGATTTTCATTTTTTTATTTTTTACGTTTCCCTCCTTTTATGCTCATGTTTGGTGGCAGCGCTGACTTCTTGTCACATTCGCTTCATCGAGTCGCTTCAGAGATGATGCCGGCGAGCTACGTCATTGTATCCGACAGGCTTGTTGTGTTCAGCTGTAACACAGCGAGCCCTGGGTTTGCTCATGGATGCGTACAGTGTGTGGGTGCTGTGTCCGTGCGCATGTGTATGTGTAGGCATGAGTGTTTACTGAGGTGGCAGCAGCATGGGCAGTTTATACAGCAGATGCAGGCATCCCCAGACTGATTGTGTAATCACTGGGTTTACGTAAGGAAGCAAGTCTTCCAAACTGTCAAAGTGTCTCGAGACTAATCCCTCTATGTCCACTTTGTTTTTGTCTGAGAACACAAACGAGGGCAAGCGTGCCACTGAAATCAATTTCAGTTCAACCTCTGGGATAGCCCACTCAGCTTTTTTTTTTTTTTTTTTTTTGGTGAATTAATGCTGATTTT
>VUQK01037677.1:31045-68084 GCA_015106715.1 Bujurquina vittata | reverse complement strand
TCAAAGAAAGCGCAAGATCTCACCTTTTTTTTTTTTTTTTTTAGTTGGTGAATTAATGCTGATTTTCATCTTGACTGCACAGAGCCAGTTGGAGGCTGTTGACTGGAGTTATTTTTATCCAATGACATTGCCTCTCAGCGCTTTGCAGTTTTTAGCTTGAGCTCACACTCTGAAAGCATCCCAACCTGTCGTCTTCTCTTTTCTGACGACTGCAGGAAAGTCCCACCTGGCTGTGGTGCAGAGGGTGAACAGTGAAGGTGAGGGGGACCCCTTCTATGAAGTGATGGGCATCGTCACTCTTGAAGATGTAATCGAGGAGATCATCAAGTCTGAGATTGTGGATGAGACAGATCTGTACAGTATGTATAAACATAACCTTTCAGCTCTGCTGCATTTAATGTGCATCGGTTCTGCTATTATTGCTTCCAGCTCCCCCACTGAACAGATTTTCTCTTAAATTATTGCAGCAGCTGTCATATTTTGCTCGGCTTTGTGCTTTCCATCAGTCACTGGAAAATGCCCAGATAATCAGCATAAAATTTCACACCAATTATTAGGGCTGTCACTAATACAGCTGTAGTATGAATTATGAATTAAATTTTGTTTTGTTTTTTGGTGTGCTGTCTACTCTGTTATTTTCTCATTCAGCTATTGATTCCACCTTCTCTCCCCTGTTGTTCCCAGCTCCTTCCTAATGCATAATTAAATAATGTGACTAAATGACCCGGTCTCTTCAGATAATCGCCATAATCCCCTTATTTTTTAATTGGCTGGAAAGGCTCTCCATGGAGAGGAATTCAAATGCAAAGCTCCCTTCATTTCATCTCTGGTCCGGTCTGTACTTTCTCTCGTTCACTGAATGTTATGATTTCCTTTGCCTTTCTGCTGTATATTTTCACAGCAGCTCCTGCTCTCAGAAGACGCAGAGCTATAAGTCTGCTACATTTTTAATTACATGCAGAGTGTCTGAAGCAGGTTCTGTCATTGGTGCATTTGTGTGTCTGCATATAATGTGTGTTTCTTTATATATAGCACGAGGGAACTAATCTCTTCAAACTTTGTAATTCAGTTTTTCATAAGCTCAGCTGCTTAAACAATAATGTAGCAGTAATAATGTATCCAGTGGAAAAAACACACACACATATATATAATACTCGGCAGAGGATAAGTCAATTTATCAGTATGAGACTATTGGATAATCTCCAGTTCTGTGCAGCACTAGATGGATATACTAAGTATGCAGAATATAGAGATGCACCAACTAATGAGGTCAGTGGCACATCAGAGTGGTTTCTAATTATAGTGTAAATAAAAAGATTGTTCTCCCTCAGTGTATGTGGCACATTAAGCAAACAAACAAACTTAATGAATGAAGTAAGCGCTCTTCATACTCTGTAAGCTATTAGCAGAGAAGTGTTAAATCTGCACTTTCTGTGACTTCTGTGTGTTCATAGCTGATAATCGGACAAAAAGACGAGTGTCCAACCATGAAAGGAAACAGCAGGACTTCTCTATCTTCAAAGTGGCAGAAAATGAGCTGAAGGTGAAGATCTCACCCCAGTTGTTGCTCGCCACACACCGCTTCTTGGCTACAGGTAGCATTGTGTGTTTGTCTCCATGGGCTGAATGAAGAGCATTTGCAAATAACATGAGAACAAATGCTGGGGGATGCGGTGTTCCTCCTTCGACTTGTGTTGTTGTTGTTCCACAACAGAGGTGGAGCCCTTCAGGCCGTGTCACCTGTCAGAGAAGATCCTGCTGCGGCTCATCAAACATCCCAGCGTTGTGCAGGAGCTCAAGTTCGACCCCAAGAACAAGCACGCTCCTCAACACTACCTCTTCCAGAGAAACAAGCCTGTTGACTACTTCATCTTGATCCTGCAGGTAATTCTAAACTGATGAAAAGGATGTGAATAAGAATTAGGAACCAAGCAATGATTACGATGCTCCGTGGTGTTCTGGCAGTGAATTTCTGCATTTTTCCAGTGTTGGATGCTCCAATAGATGAGAAATCAATTGACTGTTCTCTTTATTAGCGTAGTGCTCAGGCCTAATCCGTGTAAATGGCTGTGTTAATCTTGCAGGGACGGGTGGAAGTGGAGATAGGAAAGGAGGCTCTTCGGTTTGAAAATGGAGCATTTTCCTACTATGGCATGCCAGCGCTCATTCCACCACTGCCCATTGGTAATTCACTGCAAATATGAAGCATTATAGATGAATAATTTTGAATGTTTTAGCATCATAGCAGACCAAAGAGAGTTTATTAAAACAATGCCGTACCGTGGGGAAGTGAAGTGTTTTTCCTGTCTTAATGCCACCCTGTGACTGTGTACTGTCAGCCTGCAGAGCAGCAGCAGCCGTGGGAAGTAAGTAATTAAAAGAAGAGATTTCAGAGTATTTCCCAGTGGACAGACATGACCTGCAAAGGATTATATGAAATCCAGCTAAGACTGCAGAGCAAGTGGAAATCCTCTCTTTTGCTGTCTCCCTCATTTCTTGTGGCGGCAGTGTGCACATTTCGTATGACTGAGCAGAAAACTTTTTGGAAAACCTCATTAAAAATCTGAAAATCCCTACTTAGGACATTACAGAATTCTTCTTTTAAACATCTGCAGAAGTTTTGCGTCTCAAAAGAGCGTTTTTTTACGGTTTTTGCTCTCTTTCCAAGTCATTGCTGCGCAGTGAGTGACAAGAATAGCAATAACAATTTTTGACTTTTCCTTGTATTTTGCATGGAAGCATGTGCCACAAGTTGTTAAAAGGAGGACATTTGGACATCTGTTTTGCACACCAATAGCTCATTAAATGCCAACCTTTTTAACACCTAAGGAAAGGGAAAACATTGTTTTTAAAAAAGTTATTATGCAATGGTTTTATTGTATAATGTTTGTTACAATTAAAGTACCTCAAGAAAAAAGTTTACATGGAAGAGAGCTATGAGATTTGCTTTAATGAGCTTAGAAATATTACACAAAGACTTTCCTAATGGGCAAATGAACATTTTGGTGAGATCTAGAATTCTGACTTGGCTGTGTGAACTCTTTTTGCACTTTCTGCTTAAGGATTTTGACCTTTTACCAATGAAGTGTGTAGGAAACACCCACCAAAAGCTGTGTTTTCTTTTTCTGTTCTGCTCAGGTCATAGGTATAGCTCCCGGGCTAGCAGTCTGAACCAGTCGGATTCATTGCTGAGTGGAGGCAGTGTGGGTCAGCTCACTGCAGGTGGAGGGGTGTATTTACCCGACTACTCAGTCCGGCAGCTCACAGACCTGCAGATCATCAAGGTTACAAGCATAAATGGCTGCACACACACAACCCAGAAAAATATGGAGAAAACTGTTATTATAAGCTCAATTAAATCTCTAATTTCCTGTGCACTGAAGGGGAAAAAATGGGACCACAAAGGAAGAAACTACATTTTTAAGCTCCCTCCATTTAATCTTGAAATTTTCCAAAAACGCTTCCGCTGCTGCGGGATTTGCCTTTGATATGTCCTGATCCCCGTTTCTGACTGAACACAGACATCCTGTCTCACCCACCACACTGCCTCTTTCCTCTAATCACTGCGGATAATTGAGCTCCATTGCAAGCACGAATATCTTAACCTTAAATGATACAATGCCCTCTCGCTTCACCTCTTCTCCCTTTTCTTAAACACAGTACATGTTCCCTCTCCGCCACATGCACAGCTAGATAATGGTGATTGCACACACAGAAGCAATGCTGATGATAATGCTCGCTTTCTTGGCGCCCCACAGATCACCAGAAACCACTACCAGAATGCTCTAACGGCCACCAGAATGGACAGCACCCCTCAGACACCAGACGCAATGGACCCTGACAGTAAAGGGAGGCCCCCGGTCACAGAGGCCCGCTCACACAGCATCGCCCTTCCCCTCACGCACACACACACTCGACTGGGACTGGCACGCCTTGCACATCTCCATCCCCACGGTGGCCTTCGCAGCACCACCCAACTCAATGAAAGAAACCGTATTGTCCGTAAGTAATATAGAGGCTTTTTTTTTTTAGCTATTTGAAACAAACATGATGACTGGTGGGTTGGAAACACAGGATGTTGTTCCCTAGGTTGCTATTAGAAGATAAGCTATTCTGTTAATAATTATGGAAAAACAAAGGCATGAATTGCGATCAGATGTTCAGTAAATAAATAAATAATCTCACCCTGTAATTTTAGATAACTTGTTCATAAACATCTACATTTGAATTCAGCACTGAGGGCAGAATGGATAACTTTACAGCCACTTTTATACACTGTCCCCCACTTACAGAGGTTCAAAATTATTGGGACAAACTAACAAAAATGTAATTTTTTTGAGTGTGTTTGTGTGTGTGATGTAAGGAGTAATATCAAAAAGTACAATTAAAGGTAGACAGTTGAGGAGGAAACCACAAACAAAACAAAAAAAACCTTCTCTTTGCATTCAGTTTTGTGTTCAGTAACTTAAAAGCAGCTCTGTTAGGTTGAAATCAGGTGACTGGCGTGGCCACTGAAGAATATCCCTGTCTGATCAGTTTTACAGCATTTGGCTGAATCTGAGCAGGGCGCATAGCCCTTCACAATTAATCCTGCTACTCCAATCAGCAATCACATCATCAATAAATGCCAATGGCCCAGTTCCATTGGCAGCCGTATGTAGCCATACCATAATGCATGGGTACGTATGTTAAACAGATAATGTGGTGTACTTTGGCACATGAGCTGTTTCTTTGACATTGATCTACAAATATATAAAGAGTTCTTAACTTGGGTAGGATGTTGTGAAGTTGTTGTTCTTAACCATGGGGATAATTCTGTCATCATGTACTTTAGTTGTCTTCTATGTTCTTTGAGGCCGTTTGGTGTTACAGAGCTGAGCAGTACATTCCTTCTTTGGAAGGATGTAAAAGCTTGTTGATTTGGTCTCTCCTAAGCTTTCTGCTATCACTCTGATAGGTTTATTTGGATTTTTCAGTCTAATGTTGACCTCTCTCACATTCACTAACATCTCATTGGGCCCCATGTTTAAAAAAGCATTAAAATTACCATGAAAATAAAACACAAATTCAAGATTTTGAGTCAACAGCAGATATTATGCTTCATTTGTCAATGGAGCAGGCCTCACCTGGCCATGAAACTGCTTGTCAGTCAATTATCCTGTTAATGAACCTCTGAAAACGGGAAACTGTGTATAAAAATGGCATTCTTCAATAGTTCATACAAAATGTTTGTAAACCCCTTTGAATTAAAGCTGAACGTCTGCACGTTAATCACATATTGTTTGATTTACAGTCCACTGTGGTGGTCTACAGAAGCAAAGCTACAAAAATTGTGTCTTTGTCTCAAACATTATGGAAGGCACTGTATGTACGACAGACTTAAAGAATGACTCTTCCACATATAACAGGCAAAATGACTCACAGAAGTCATTCAAATGTGACATCAGCCAATCTGTGCTTGTTTCAAGGCTTAAAGGGGTTCCCACATACCATCTGTCTTATGCTGTGTGTGACACACACTCCAGTTTTGTGCATTTGTTAGTTCCATTAAGAAAAGTTGAGGACCGATGGTTCCACCAGTTGTAAAAAATAAATAAATAAATGAAATAAAAAAATAAAAATAAAAAAGTGTTTACCTCTATAAGTTACCAAATCAGAATTCAACCTTCCCTACTAGTTGTAGCCCCTCTTTAGTTGGATATAATAATCCTACACTGGGTACTTTTTTTAATATTCAACTTCTTTGCTGGACTTCGAAAAAAACACTTGGATATTACTAAGCTCTCTACTTCCCTCTATAGGTAGAGTCACAAATATGCTGGTTCTTTCATTTGCTTTTTTACTAGTTGAATTTTCTTTTTTACAGGCAGCAAATCTGATGGGCAGAGAAGTCCAAATGATACTGTGTTCCTTCGCATGGATGAGATTCCCTACATCCACGAGGACCGACCAGAAATTCATGGAGAGGATGGTGAGAGCTGCTCCATACAGCCGACATTCAAACCTTTAATTTGCTCTTCTTCAAGGGCAGAAAGTGTTGAGAAATGGAAGTGTACTTTAGTTTTCAGTGTTTTTTTGTTCAGAAGTAAAGATATACACTTTATTAATGATGCTGGCCCACCTTTGCAGCTATAATGGCTTCAACTCTTCTGGGTACTAATTGAGTATTGATGCTGACCATCCCTGTACTAATCTTCTGATGGCTGCAAGCTAAAGTGGGCTGGATGTCTACATAGCACCTCCCTCTGCTTTACTCTCTCACTTTGTCCTGCAGATGTGCTCACAGAGTCCCAGCCATGCACCTCTCCCTTCATAAGCTCTTTGTCTCTGTCCAGCTCTGAAGAGAACATTGGAAAGAAGCTATTGCGTAAATTGAGTGAGTAAGCCGTTTGTCACGAACACTAATGCGACAGCACTCCCACACATGCTGTCAGATGTGCCCAAACTTTTCTGTCAGACGTAGCAACAGTGCCGCGTGTATCTTAGCAACAGGTGATGTGCCATGTCCTTGCTTCCTGCAAAGCTGATTCTCCAGATGCAACTGCTGCTGGCTCACATACAATATCACACATTCAGATTTATTTATTCATTAGAGGCTCTAGCTCTGCTGTACTGTACAGCTGACATTCTATCAGTTTGTGACAAGTTTAATTTAAAACTAATGCAAGTATCATGCTTTTAGTCATCATGTAGATGAGAACTGTCGCAGCTTCTGGCAGGCATTTTCACAATGTGTTCTCATGTGTTTCTAGGTAACAAGAGGAGGAAAAAGTCGCGGGATGGAGAAAAGAGCTTGGAGGAGGCTTCAGAGCAGCAGCTAATGACGAGCTAGCACAGTGACACGTAGGAAGAGGGATGAAGCACACACCCTCTTCCTCTTTATCATTCACAAGATACACTCAATAACTACAACCAATTCATACACCCCCTTCAACTCTCAGGAGACTGAGCCATGTTATCTGCTGTAGCCATCAATAATACTCAGGTCCCACCCCGGCCCACTACTTCCTCACTGCATACTCTGATCTTTTAAAAGATGATTGGACAAATCTAAATGGTAGTATTTGATTTAACCAGCCTTACACCAGAACATGTTTTGTAGTTATTGGTGCAACCATCTTCATGTTACCTTTATTTGGTAGCTGTATCCATGAGGTTAACATTTATTCATAACATTTAAGCTGTAATTTGTTTCTGAAATCTGTCACTATAAACCCAACAAGGTCCTTAGATAGCATCAGAGCTAGCTTTGGCCTTTTACTTGATCAACTAATAAATACACCGATATTTATTATTACCAAGGCAGTTCCCACATACTGGAACCACTGTTTGCACAGGGAACTGTCCTAATGTTGCCATAAAGGGTGCCACCTACTGCCAACCCAACCCAACACACACACACTAGCCAATGGCTGAAACAGAAAAACCAAAAGAGAAGAGCACAACCCTTTTTTTTTGTTTTGTTTACAAAAGATCACAAAGAATGCAATTATATATCTATGTATATACAAACAAATTAATGCTCAGTTTAAATGACTGCTTACAGTGACTCAGAAGGTTAGAGGGGTGTGCACATACCTGAGTTTTTATATAGAAGTGTGAGGAGTGCCAAAAATAATTTAAAGATAGCAATATAAGTCATCTTAAATACTGTAAATCGCTTGAATTATCAGTGCGCGGCCGCGTTCATTCATAAAATTCATCTTTCAAGCTTCCATTGAAACAATCTCTGCATATGTAGCTGTACAGACACTTCAAGTGTTTCCATAAAACAACCACCATTCCACCTTTTTCCTCGGTGTCTTCACATTTTAGAAAAAGTCATTAATCTGTTGTTTGATTGCATTCAGTAGAGCACATTGTCTTTTGTGTATTTCATAGGAAACATAGCAAGTTGTCCATGTACAATTCATCACTCAAGCTGCACACACCAATTAAAAATAAGCTAGGGGTTTATGGGCTTTGGATCTTTGGGTTTGGGGATCCAGATGGATATTAGGGGCATTATTGAAGAAGAAGACGTTACTTGCATGTTTGTCTGCTGCTTTTACTGTAGAATTATCCCCTGCTTTTTCCATATGCATGCTTATGTAAAAGGGTGCATGACTAGGCTGCAGTGGGTTCTCCACACTGAGACACTGTCTGACTTTCTAATATCCTAGGTAGATTTTAAAATGACTTACACATAGGCAGCAGCCATCAGGTTTTAACTGCTAAAGTTGAAAAGAAACAACAAATACTGCCAGCTAACAGAGAAGCACAAAACAAGCCTGCAGTTTTCTTTGAAGATTAGGTTTTAACAGCTACTAATGAGACACACGGGGATGGGGACTTCAGAGGAAGCCAGGGTAAAATTTTAATAAGAAATATGAAATAATCGTTTACTGCAATAAAATTGTGAGTCCCTGGTGGCCTACACTGATCTGCTTTTTTTTTAAATCTTGAACCAGAGCAGAGAGAGATTTGCCTGACGAAAGCAATATGACACACACTGACGTCAAGCCACTGCCTCTTTTCAAACACACACAAAGGTGGTGTTCTGGTACGCACAGTGATTTAATTCAACCTGCCTGGTAAGGCTGAGTACAAAGGTTATTGCACTGCTAAGCTTTTTACAATGACCCCCGCTGTGCCAAACATGCAGCGAGGGGTTGTTTTGATCTGCTGACTGACTGAATCAGGAACTCTAAGCAGGATGCTTTTAAAGAATTTACTGTTGGTTTCCATCTCTTTATATTTGTAAAGATTGCTATACCGTTTGTTTGGGATAAACAAGCAAAGATACATTTTGTAACGTGAAATTCTGATGAATATATTAGCCGCCCAAAGATACCAAGAAATGGAGCACATGTTCCACACAAGGAAAAATTGATTTATTAATAAATTTACTGGAGTATTCATCCCGCCTGCTTTGTTTTCTTTCCACCATGTGAACACTCCACTTTATAAATACAAACCCGACCATTAAACCTTTATCAATTCCACACACATCAGGCAACAGTGCAAACATTTTTTCTTTATTTTTGGATTTCATTAATGTCACTGGAATGTCTGAAGCCATTTTTCACTGCTAAACAATTCGACTGGTTCATTAATGCACTGCATTGCAATGCGACAGCAACCTGGTTGATCATTAGTTTGTTTGTGCCATCTTGCATAACAGTGCCCTGGTGCTCTGAACAGTCACCATCCACTGGCTGGTACCTGACAGAACCAGAAACATCAAGACCTTCAGCATGCAGCAGAGAACACCGAGATGACCCCAGAGTCACGACGCCTGTTCAGAACGCTCAGTGTCTGTTGTGCTCACTGAATGCCAACTGGGAGCAAAAGACTCCACAGATACAGATTACATGTGAGGTAATTAGCATAGTGCCTCCGGGCAGATGACATTTTCATTAGTAAATTACATAGTTAAGATTTAATCCTTCCTGAGAACCCATTTCATGGAGAAATGACAAACGGTGCTTCTTCATTCTTCATTCATTGTGGGGGTGGTAAACACGAATTAGCACAAGCTTAGTCTGATTAATCTCATTTTTTTTCAGCAGAAATCTTGCCGCTCTCTGTCCACAAAAATACTTTAACACTTGGAATGGATGAATCATAACAGCATAACATTTTTAGACTGTTGAAGTAACCATAAAACAGGGACAGACTTACTAGCACTAACAGTTTGTTGACTAACCTGGGGGGAAACATAATAAAAAATCTTGAACATAATTGCATAACTACTTCAAAGTTTGGAAGATGTGGGTGTTAGATAACAAGGATCCATACCATCTTTGTGTACTCTATAGAAAACTTGGTCCAGCATATGTTTAGCCTAGCATAGCACAAACACTGAAAGAAAGAGAAACCAGCGCCTGTGAGCTGTCTGCATAAATGAGAATTTGTATTTGCTCCAGAAACTGGATACAAACACGTTCCCTGGGACCACGGTGGCTCAGGACTGGGCAGCAGAAGTTGCTGAAAATTGTGGGTATAGTGCAGTTCTTCTACTGGACTTTGGTGACGGCCTCGTGGATGGACTCGGCCACGTAGTCGATGTTCTTGGTGGTCAAGCCACACATGTTGATGCGACCACTGGCCATCAAGTAGATGTGTTTCTCCTTCACCAAATATTCCACTTGTTTGGCTGCAGAAAATTAAGCAGGTCCAACAACTTACAGGCCCTGAAATTTGTAGGTAAACTCACCAGTTTCTATGAAATGTGCAGATTTTGCAGATGTGCGATTGCATGCTCAAGGAAGCGACTGCTGTACTCACAATTGAGGCCCGTGAAACTGAACATGCCAATCTGATCTGTGATGTGGTTCCACGTCCCTGGTGTCCCCAGAGCTTGGAGCTTAGCTTTCAGCTGAGACCTCATCAGCAAGACCCTGTCAGCCATGGTCTTCACATTGTCCTTCCTGAAGTCAAAGAATAAAAAAACGCTCTTTGCGTGTCTGACACACATTTGTTTTTAATACTGCCTCATGCACACGTGTGAGTCATCTTTGCATGGTGATATTTTGTGCTCACCATTCACTAAAAAGCTCAGGTGAGGTAAGAGTGATGGCGACAATGCGAGCTCCCTGAGATGGTGGGTTGGACCAGGTGGTCCTGACGATCTTCTCCATCTGGGAGAGGATTCTCTTCAGGCTATCTGCATCGCGAGCCACAATGGTCAGGTTGCCCACACGCTCGTCTGATAGGACAAACACGTCACAATTAAACAATAGTGCCGCCATTACCTATTGCCTGATCTGTACTGTAGGTGCATTATCTGATAAACAGCTCCTCCTATGGTGAACATTTAGATTATTCTTTTTGCAATGCTCAATCCCTGCAGTTAGTTTAGCCTGCGACTTTCTGTGATTTCACTGTGTGTCATGATGCACCCACGATCACTCACTGTACAGTCCGAAGTTCTTGGAGAACGACTGGGCACAGAACATTTCAAAGCCCAAGGAAACAAAGTAGCGCAGCGTCCAGGCATCTTTCTCCAGACTACCTGAGGCGAATCCCTGATAAGCCGAGTCAAAGAACACGAACAGCTTCCTCCTCTGGGCGAGAACAGGATGAAAGATCAAAGTTATCGTACTGTGATGAACTCTGTGCATGCAAAATCATATCCCGGTTAAAATGACACCTTTGCTAGTGGTGACAGTTCAGCTAACAGTACAGGCACTTTGTATATGTTTGCATGCACTTTATGTGCATATTACCTTCATAACTTCAGCGATTTGCTTCCATTGCTCCTGGGTAGGGTCTCTGCCAGTTGGATTATGGGCACAGGCATGCAGGACAAAGATCGAACGCTCTGGACAACTCTGTGAAGAAACAGTGACATGAAGGAGTGATGTAAAATTCAGAAGACCAAAATTAAGTAGTAAGTAAATAGTACCCTGTCACACAGTGCTTACTTCCAAATCACCAAGGAAACCAGCCAAATCAAGGCCTCTTTTCTCTGCATCCCAGTACTTGTACGGGCGGACATCCTGAAATCCAGCGTCGCTGAATATCGCATTGTGATTTTCTGAGACAAAGAATAAGAAAAACTCACTGTTCACTTTTTATTATTGTTTCCTAATAGAGTGAATAATATTTTTTAATTTCTCCTCACATCTAAACTGATAACACAACCAAGATCGCTGATAACATGTGGCAGTAACAAGGCATTTATGAATAAATAAAATAACACTTTATTAACTACTGCAGTCTAAAGTCCACTGCAAGTTCATAGAACAATCTGTAAATCTGTAAATCTGTACAGGTCTGTTCTACTTGGCTGCTTGCATTTGTGCGTGCACGAGCGTACCCCAGGTAGGTGCAGACACGTAGACGGGTGTTCTGGTATTGTTGTTCCCATTGTAGAATCGCCTTAAAAACTCTGCGCCTATCTTCAAAGCACCTGTACCACCCAGACACTGAACAGCCCCGACCTGGCCGTGACAGAAGCAGACAGTCGGTTTATTAGTAAAAACAGTAGCAATTCAAAGACTGCAGTATGACCTATCACGCCACGAACCCTGTTTTCCTGGATGGCAGGATTGTCGTCTCCCAGTGCAATCTTGGAAGCTGAGGATCTGAACTCAGGCAGGCCCAGGATGGGCAGGTACTCATGGTTTAGCCTGTCATCATGCACAATGATCTTCTCCACCTTTTTCACCACTGGCAAAACCCAGGGCTTGCCTTCATCTGTCCGGTAGGCTGCAAGAAAGAATATAATTTATTTTGATAGAAAAAAAAATTAAATAAAGGGTAAATATTTCTTTCAACAATTACAGTTTGGTCAATAGACAGATGCTGCAAACCAAGGTGGTGCCCTCATGAGCTTAGCACTTGTACCTTGGCAATCGTGATGTTTGCCAGTTTATCACTGGGGCCAATCACTCTTGAGTTCCAATAATTGTGCAAAGATCACAGGATTTTGTGAAAGACGTGCTTTAATCATCTGCTGGGTGTTTTAGCCAGGTGATGTCGACAATTTACACTGACCTTTTTTCTTTTTGTTGCATCTGCTAGCTAGAAATGCACCAATTGTGTGTAATAAATGTTAAATTAAGTTGTAAGGCTGCAACTAATGATTACAGCATCATGCTAAAGTCGCATGTCACAATTTTAAAAAACAAACAAACAAAAAACCTGATGATGCTCTGTTTGTTGTGAAATGAAGAAAAGCAGAAAATCTTTACAATTGAGAATAATCTAGACGTGTTTGTGGGTGTGGGCGTATTTTTAATATAGATCTGTTTTACTAAGCAGTTGGGAAATGTGTGGCCTACATTTCCCAGCTGCCATGTAGCAGCTGACCATCTGGAGAAAGGAAGGGATTACGAGGCCTCCTCTACTAATCACAGGACTGAGGTATCCTTGTCCTGCCAAAACAGAGCTAAGCGATCAACACACTGTTCTAGTGCACTGCGAGCAGCAACAACAACATCAAAAAAAGTACTCCTTGCAACAAGAGCAGCGCTTGGGGGTGAAACGTGGCAATGGTTTCTTTAGGAGAGAAGCAGGACTAAGCTGTAGTAAATTTAAACTCCTGCATGTTCTTGTGCAATAACAGAACCGTAATCCAATCAGCTGCCTAGTCTGCTGAGTGAGAGATGCAGAACAACAGAGGAGGAGAGGAAACACCGAGAGGACAGAGATGATTCAGCTCTTTGTGTCACGCTAATTGCAGAACACAGATATATTATCAACAAAGCTGCAATCAGCAGTTGGTGTGATGACCAGTCAGCTCCTCACACCCTCTATGTCGACAGGAAAATAAAGTTAAGCAGTAACAACAACTACAATCCAGGTGACCTCTCACCTTCTGGACTGCATGCCGTACTAACTGTATTAAAATCTATATCTAAATACTGTGCTTAGATTTTGGAGCTCACGTATTAATTCCAAGGCTATTTGAATATTACTGAGTTTAATTTGAGATAAACAGCCAGCTGAATTTGTGCCACTTTCTGATTATAATGGCAAGTTCTTTAAAAAAAATCACATGAGGGGACCATCATACAAACATAGATCAGTGTAAGACAGAACCGGAAGCCACCTGGGTGGCATTTTACAATGAATGAATAATGCACAACTTACCTCCTGCTCCGAGGTTCACCTTACTGGGAAACTGGTCGTTATTGAAATCCTGCGTCAGCTTGAAGACAGCCACAGGGGCAGCCTGGGGGACTTCAGAAAACAGCGACATATTTAATATATATTTATATATATATTGTTTTTATTTATTGACTTTTTCTTTTCACTGTAGGAGGCTGCGGCAGCACGAAGACAGGAGCTGTCACTTGAGCTGCTGGCTGAACGAGATGAAGACTTTCACCTTCAACTTGGATTTGGTCAATGCAAAGTGGGCGTGAGTGGATTCACCAATAGAAATCGCCCTCAGAATTGATCCCTGTCAGTTCAAAGGTCAATAAAACAAACGCACGGCGGCCTTTGACCAATGAACGCCGCGGTCGCTCGATTGACAAATCCCTCCGCTAATGCGTGGAAGCACGGCTGCAAGAGGGTGGTGCAGGAGATTATCGCACTTAACTTTTGCGCCACAAGGTGGCGCCGTAAACCTTTTCAAAGCTCATGTCAGGAGAGTCTCACCACAGCTTTTGTTGGCGTGACTTGGTACAGCGTGACGTCTCCCATTAATAGATACGGTAACGCTTGAATAAATTAAAGTCAGATTGCTCACAGAATAATAGCTGTATGCACATGCGTGCATGGGCTCTTAAAAGTGAGAAAACATCCTCATCGTAGATATCAATATGAACTCTAACTAAACAGACAGCTTTCAGTCTCCACGCTGTTTGAGGGAGTGCATGAAAGGCTCTGCAGACGAATATGTGCAAGTGTCCTAATCTGTCCTGTCCTGAGGGCCTCGGCTGAGCTGTGGTGTAAACACACTGGCTCCTCTGTGCTCTCCCCACAGCTGTCTGCAGGAGCTGAAGTGGTTGATAAATGAAGGCCACTCCAGCCTGCTCTCCCCGACCAGGAGGAGGACTTTGTGGGAAGACTGTTATGTTTTCTGTCTGCTAAATCAGTTGCAGTTGTATAGTTCAACCTAGGTTTTGTAGTTAAATATGTTCACACTGTAACATATTAACGTCTAATATATGATGCATTATAAAAGTTTTTATAGGGGTGAACTTAAATAGGCAGAAGTGCTCACTTCGAGTAATCTTTGAGTATTTCCTTATTTTAAAGTTGTGAAGATTAGATTTAACACAGAAAGTGTGCAATCAGGTTATTATGGATCTGATTATAATGATGATTGTATTAGTTTAAATACTGATTATAGTACACAGCACAAATGAGCGCCGCTTTCTTTATGGGCAACTTAAAATTGTTTTTACCTGTTCTGGAGAATAATTTGCTTGTCTAATATAGTATATAAGTATAGGTCTTATAAGTATAAGTATAAGTATCTCTTTGACGCATGTGCATTTGACCTATTTTGATTTGCAACAAGCTGAGGTCCAGCTTGAAACTTACACAGTTTGGATTTGGTTTCCACATCTGAGGATGCCCCCTTCAGTGGGAGATATCGTGTATGCAGCAATTAAACATTGGGAATCCACAAAATTTGCATATCATATAGATTTTTCAACAAAGCAGAAGGAGCAAACCACACGAGACACAAATCATTAACCCAAGCATTATTTTTATTTGTAAAAAGGAGAAGTTACAAGTCACTGATTGCTGTTAATGTTTCTGTCAGATAAAGCAGAGGCCACTGCATGGACCAAGCCAGAGTAGTTAACTTATTATATTTCTATTCTGTGAACTTTGTTCTTTTTGCTCAGTCCCATGTCCATCAGCCTTGATTTCAGTTGCACCAGGGAGCTATCTTCAGTAAAACGCTCTTACAGATCCACTGCAAACTGGTTGCCCAGCACTGAACTGAGGCCAGACAAAGCTAGCAATGAATATAAAGAGGTGGTGCCGTTGCTCTACTGGAAAATGTGTTTTTCTCAGAGTTTAAGTGGAGATCACCAAAACAGAATGGGATAACATACTGATGTACAGATCGGAGGTAAGGAGAAAGTAAAAGTGCAGAAAATTAAAGTTATCATTGTTCCATGATTGCTGATTGTGTCAACAAGTCTAAATATTATTAAATATATTGCTATAAGAGGATAATATATTTACAATCTTTTTACATTTCATTTCTGTTACTACAGTTAACCAGAAAAGTGATTTAAAAATTAATCCATCCATGCATTCATCCATCCATGCATCCATGCATTCATCCATCCATCCATCCATGCATTCATCTGTATGATAATTAATACTTCTGGAGGAAAAGGAAACACATTTGTCAAATATATTTTCACAATGTGCCCCCCCCAAAAAAAATAAAACTAGTAACAAAGTCTTATTTCTGATCTTTCATCTATGAGCACATAATTATTTATAATCATTTATAGATCTTTGGTTAAGCCTTATGATTGCTACAGTTAATCCTACAACTTGCTATCACACAACACCTCGTTACTATGTTCCCCACTGTTTTGCCCTACATGTTGCTAACTCTCCCCACACTCGGTCCCACCCCCACTCATCTCCTCACTTCATGCTGACAGTAGATGTTTTCATTCTTTCCAACCAGGTGAGGGTGTCTCGTATGTTAGCTATCACTGTCAGCCCTGCAATTATGGGATTTGAGCTCCCAGAACAAGGCTTGGGGGCCTGGGGCGGGGCTCAGTGTGTGCACACAGAGGAGGCCCAAGGCCACGGTCTGGGCTGTGATGTGAAGTGTGAGTCAGAGCAGGCAGTGACAGAAGTAGCCTCTGGCAAGACAGTTCCTCCAAGGAGAGTGTGTCACTGCTAGATCAATTAATTACTCAGCCAATCATTCCAGGCACTTTCGCTGCATTTCCCTGAGAATGAAAAGTGGAACATTTGTTTTGGCATCCAGCAGCCTAAAAAAAATATGACTAAAAAGAAAATGAGTGAACGGGGTTTTGTTTAATCTGTGTTTTTATTTTGCATGCAGGATATCAGAGCTGCATTTAGGAGCCTGACACTAAAACACACAAAGGCACACATTCAGGCACAAGACAGTCACATTCCAGCTGTGGTATCACTGAAACACAAACAAGAGCGTGTGCGCACACACACTGCTGCGCATTCCAAGGGGGAAGTTTCAGCCCCGTTCATATGTTGCTCTGGCCCCTCTGTCTCTGGGTCAGAGAGCTGCGGTGAGTGACCACCTTTTTAGCTTCCCGCCTTGTTTGTTTTCTAAAGACAGTGTCATCAATTCTCTAACAAGGAGCTAGACACAGCAACAACAAAGAGCACAGGACCTCCCTGTTGCTCCTTGTATAGACCAGTGACTGACGGACCGTGCATGCAGTAATAGATATCAGTAATCTCTGTGTCAGACTGCATTCCAGCGAGAGTGCATGTGAGTATGTCTGTGCAAGTTTAGGTTGCAAATTTCTTTTGTGCTCCATTTGATATCATGACATGAAATCAGCTTCTTTTTTAAAAAAATGTGCTTGCAGATTTCTACCCTGCTGACAACAGATGACAGACTGCAACTGGACCAACAGGACTGGTACACCTAAGGGCAAATTTAGTTTAATTATATTGGAAGATACAAAATCTCAGACCTCTCATCTTTAATGTCCCCTTTGGATGTGATCTGTGTGATCCACAAGTACAAATATATGGATCTCACAGCTGGAGACACATTGTTTCCACAGTTAAAAACATGGAGGCAAACAGTAAACTCACTGAGATAAGGGCTATACGCCACTCAAAAAAACCTGACAGCGTAACAGTACATGTGCCACTCAAATAAAATAAAAGAATACCTATGCACTACAGGGAACATGTTTCAGAAGATACACACACCTGTATAACACAAAAAAGACAAACTGCCAGCATTTAGCTTAGCACACTTGCTGGAAACCAATCAAAGCTGGGAACGCCTGCAAACCTGATGCGAAGCACTGTTTTAAAGAAGAGTGAGCCAACATTTGTCCACAGCAATGTAAGCATCTCATAAAATCATACAGAAAATGATTATTCCAAGGTTTTGCTGCTAAAGGTTCTACAAGCTGACGGTGTACTCACTTTTTAATGGGGCTGCATGGAGTCCTGTGAAAATGTTCTTTTGCACGTGACTGCATTTGGACTTTGAAAGAACATTAAAGTGGTCTGCTAACATGATTGCGTCTCATTGTTTTTCACTGTTTTGGCCTTCAAACTGGGTGGAACCTCAAACACAAGGCCTACACTGTGTTGTTGTACTTGATTGATTTTGTCTTTTGACCAACTCAAGCACTTCAGCTTTATACAAATATGCATGCTAAGACACAAAGACAGGAAGTGGAAGACTCATGTCTAATTTATTTTTTTTTACCCCAACGGTTTGCTTTTTGTCTGCATTAAGTAAACAGACACAAAAATAAGTGAAAAGAAGAATCAAACTTTGTCTATCGTGATTTCTTATTTGACTGTATATTTTGAATCTACATGGTGAGACCGTCTGATTTCATTCTCCCTTTTGCAGGGAGGTCAAAGTTCAGGGCCAGCTACAGATGGGGCTCGTCCAATCTCTGTGAGCATCAGTGTTGCCAAAACCCACTGGATGCTGAAGCTGCAATGGTTGATATTCAGTTATACAGTTAGTATTTACAAAAATGGGACTTTAACGATAGCCAGTCAGATATTTGCCAAAACAGTCTGTCACGCTGATAGAAATACCACCGTGGTTGCTGGACAGCCACTAATTTTTTTCTCTCAAGGATGTTTACCTCTGGAAGCCAGGATGCACGCATACTTTTATTTTATGGTAACATTGTCCTTCCCAAGAGAGCTATTACTGATTCAGCAAAGTCAGAGAGAGTTCCTCCAGCAGCAAGCTGAACTTGATTCAACCTTTTGATAATTTTTTAGAATTTTTCATCAGCTCTAGCCAAGTGGGACAGAGTATATAAGCATCTAGAGGCGCACACATCCTCTCAGTTGAAAGCCTGCCTCCCTGCGCTGCCTTTATCTTCATGGCCTGTGTGGCAGCAGAGAGGATAAGCATATTTAGGTCGCTTGTTTCCTCCCAAACTACATTCCCAACACCGTAGATCATAGATATTACAACCCTTACATCCCCCTGTTAGCACTCATATATACAAACACACACCTGCTGGTGCAAGGCCGCCTGGGAGGGAATTACAGCAGCCTAATTTATGAGGCCCAGGGGAGGGCAAAGGGCAGGGGATCCAGACTGGTCTGACCTCACTTCCTCCTTTCATGGGCTCTAAGTTAGAACTGCGATACACAGAACAAGGTTTTGGTTCTCAAACAAATCACCCTCTCACAGTCTTTCAAACAAGCCACCTAATTAGGGTATCTTTTTCCTAACCTGGTTAACACAATGAGCCCTGAGGGACTGCTGCAACATGTAAGTTAACTATCATCATAGGCCTGCCATTGTGGACAATATGGCTCTTTCAGAGCCCAAAGTAAGTGGGTGAGAACAGCGTTTTGCTGAAAAATCTGGCCCTGCATGGGCTCGCCTTTGGCCTCCTCATTTCCTCCAGTGAGAAGGTGCTGTCATCCGTCACTCGGTCCCAGGCAGGGGCACAATAGCACAGTCTGGGTCCTGGCTACTGACACCATCACATGGGCTGCTGATAAGACTCACCTTCCGGGACCTAGAAGAACTGAGACATTACTGACACACAACGGTTTGGTCCACTGCCATTCTTACTGTTGACCATAAAATAAAAGGAAAAAGGAAAGTACTTTATGAGCTACATGAGGCGGACACACTCTGCTTGTATCTGCTCTTATAACCTTCTCAAGGTTTTTTTGTTTTTTTTTAAATGCATGGCCTCATTATTTTCATATTACATGCCCTAATGCAAGATGCTGAGGGAAAGCTGTCACGCCCAGTTATATAATCCTGTTGGACTCATGCACAACTTGGAAAACAGATTGGGGAAACACACTTGAGCAAATCTATTTTCCTAAAGTAGCAATCTATTGTTGTTATTGGCTGATTAAGAGCACTTTGAGACAAATGGATAGTCACACTTGAGTTCTTTGTCACACACAAGCTGTAAAGCCTGTTAATAATCACTTTCCATTGTAGGATTGCAAGTATTCTTCTACGGAACTCTGTCAAGTCATAATACCAAGCACCTATTCTGTAATAAATAAACTGCAATTGGAAGCGTTTTTTTTTAAATGCAGAGTTCACCACTGCCTTCATCCAGTGAGACACAAATCACTTCCCAAATAAGTCATTGCATCAAACTTCTAGTTTGTGCCCACGGATCTTTTATCGTTAGAGAAAGGCTCCAAATGGTTTACTAATACTGTACACCTGCCCCTCTGAACCGGGATACGTTCGACTGCCAGAAATATGGAGATGAGGGAAACAAGAAGAGACACGTTAAGCGCTGCTTGGCAAAACACTAACTTTGAACAACTCACCAGAAAGTGAATTGTGCGGAGTGATTGAAATTTGACTCCCACAGAGGCAGAAAGTCGTTTTTTTTTTAAAAGGTATTTTTCAAATTCCCTTTAAATTGTGTAAACTCTTGGGCCTCTGCAGGCCGTATCCGCGCTGACCTCTCCTGTGGGCTCGACCTTACCCGGGCTATCACGACGATTCTGAAATGAAGATGATGTATTGGAGACTCGCACTCACCACCGAGCAGCTCCTTGACACTCTTTGGGAGTCTGGGTTTTGTTAAAGGCAGGAAACAGACTCTTCCGCTCCGTAAACACGCGTCTTTGCTTGGCCACTTTTGGGCTGCCGGTGGCACGCGAAGACCAAGATGATGGTCACTTGGGAGGCCGTGCGCACTTGCGTGCGTGTTTGGGGTCGAAAGCGTGGTCACTTGTGGCTCTGACCCATGAGCCGTGCGACTTTGCGCCGAAGTGCAGTGACTTTGTATAAAGAATACATTTTCATCCGCGTAGTCTCATTTATGGTATTAATAATTTGCTCCCGAACACTTCAAATTGGACAAAACAGCCATTACGCATTTATTTCTCTGTTTGGTTCTCTGTGACTGAATCATTGCACTCATTAAAAAGGAATGGGTAAATATTTGGGAAACAAACTGACCAGATTTACTGTCCTTTGGGTCGCTTTACGAGCTTATTCCATCTCATAAATTCCACCTAACTCGCGCAAACTTCCACTGTGTAGAAATTACTTTTCCTTATTAGTAAATCTTTATAAATACTATACCGTTTCCAGTGTGTCCCTGCGGGACTAACTGAACTATGCATGTTTGTAGCGCGCACAGAGAATTGTTGAGGCCTAAAATGTGTCTTTTCTGCTCAGATTCAATTCAGCTCCGGACCACTCCACTCCACTCCAACAGACCTTTGAGGCGTACATCTTAATGGAAGGGGTAGACGCTGTCCATTTCTAAACAGCGCCTTGTTGACGGTGAGCGGATGAGATTGTGTGGACGTGCTCCTCTTTTCTTTCCACGCGGTTTGGGCGCAATGGGCCCTCCTGGCGCCTGGACGACCTGGAGAGAGGTGTCCCGTTTCAGTGCGTTTGGCGATAAACACATAGGTAACACTAAAGGGAAAGTTCAGCCTATTATTATTATTATTATTATTATTATTATTATTATTATTATTATTATTATTATGCTGCGTTATTCTGTTATTTTCCTTCCCGTTCCTTGTAGCGCTTCATACTTTCAGAGAAGCACATCATTTTTATTTATTTATCAAGAGTTTGGACTTTCCCTTTCTCGTGTCAATCGCTGCCAAACCTTTCGCGGCCATATCATCCTAAAACTTTCTCAAATTAATAAGACGTAAATAAATCATAAGCAACTACAAAGCGCTGAGCATTCTTTATTATCTGATTTCCCACACTCTCGTTATACGATCACATTCAAGGAGACATGAAACAAAGACCTGCCTAATCTTTAAAGTGTCAAATCTGCGATGCTGTAGGACCATCAAACCACAATCAATTTAAATGCTCTTTTTTTCCAACGAAAATTTTTTATTTTTTCTTTAATTACACCATAGAGTATTATGCTTTGCCTAATTATTATTTTTCGGTACAATTGTATGAAAGCATCGGTGCTGTTTATTCTTAATGTATCTTGTTAGGAAAATAAAATGTATGCGATATAAAGTTCCTTACCTTTGAGAATATTTAAGTCTGAGTGCAGTCGGTGGTGTCAATATTATTTCATAAATTAGGGATAACTTCCTGACACATGTAGACTACACCTAAAGAGAGAGAGAGAGAGAGAGAGAGAGAGAGAGAGAGAGAGAGAGAGAGAGACCCCCGATCAATCCCTCCCCCGCTTCAGAACGTCACTGAGAGGGAGAGGACAGCATCTTGGCTGACCCTCTCTCTAGATAACTGAATTCAGCCGACCAAACAGGACCGACCTTTCTTTTTCTCTCTCGGCCATCCAGCCACAGACACATATTCAGATAAGAGGGATGTCACAGCTGAAAGAAAATCAGTCGTCTTTGGTGTGCATGAAAAACCAGCAGAGCGCGACCATTCTTCGGGTTTACGCACGCTGCATTTACTTCTTTTGAGCTTCCGGATGCGAATCGGTCCGATTCTTGGATTGTTGATTGTTGTAATTTTCCATCCATTTCTTGGTGGTAATAATGATTCCTAGTCCGGTCATAAATTCTTCCTCCACCCCTTTTTCTGTGAAGGACATTCTGAAGTTAGAGCTCCAACAACAATCTCAGCAGCACCAGCTCCAGCTGATCTCCTGCTTCGGTCTCTCTGGTGCGCTCTCACAGCCTGGAGCTTTATCAAATAAATCGTTCCGCTCTCATTCGCCGCCCTCTTGCATGTTAGCAGGCAGAGACACTCCAAGTCCCATCAGTTCCTGCCTTTCGGAAAGCGAGGAGAGGATGGCGTACCTCAATTCACTGAACGGGCAGGACCGGCTGACGGACTCCGGTATGCAGGTGGAGGTATTCCGCAACCTCGGGCAGACCCACTCTGCAGACATGCGACCGGAGACAGAGCAGGACAAGCAGGACAGCAGTGAGTACGCGGTCTATTGAAGCGAGTTACTCTCACTTCAATAGATGGTAACTGCATGATAACACAACACGGATGAAAATGCCAAAGTAGAAAATAATAAAAAATAATCATAAAATTTGCCCACCTGACAGAAACATGGTTCGTCTAATCTCACATGAATAGAAATTTTTGGAGAAACTTTTCGTTTACTGATATTTGTCAATTTGCGTTTAAATGGATAAAAATAAATTACCTGATGCACACAGAGAAAATAGGTACCAGGTAAATAATATGCATAATCTATCATTACATAACAGGAGCAAACAATGGACGCCAAAGAATAGGGATTATTGTTTCATTCTATTCAATAGCTGCCAACTATCTGCGCGCAAACCTGGCACGGATTTAAGTGTTTACATTTGCAGTCTTTTGATTTATGTGTGCTGAACAAGTCACAGAATGACCAGAAATGTACTAACCTGATGGTCACAATTCCCCAAACTGATCTAAATTAGTGCGCATTGAATTTTAAAATAAACTACATATCACTCTCATCTGTTTATATATATATTTTTTTTCGTTAATGTTCGTATATAAAATGACATCATTATCTAGTCCATTTCCCCTCCAAATTAAAACATTTAAATTCCAAAACTTTTAAAAATGTTTTATTTATAATTTAATTTAGTGCATTATTTTAATAGCGAGCAACACATTTTTGTTCCAACATTTGAAATAAATACATATACAATTTTAAAGCTGATTAGCAGAGGGCGGGGACGGTAAATCTTATACTTGAGCATACTTCATACGACGGCATGTCAGCTCTGACGTGTAATTAAAATGTTCTCCTCCGTGCAGAGAGCTGCGGTGTCATGCCGGGTGAGTGTGAGGATCCAGACTCGGAGAAGCCAGTCACCAAGCAGCAGAGGACCAGGCGGAAACCCCGCGTCCTCTTCTCCCAGGCTCAGGTGTTTGAGTTGGAGAGGCGCTTCAAGCAGCAGCGTTACTTGTCCGCCCCGGAGAGAGAGCACCTCGCCAGCTCCCTGAAACTCACTTCCACCCAGGTCAAGATCTGGTTCCAGAACAGGAGGTACAAATGCAAGAGGCAGCGGCAGGACAAGACTCTGGAGATTGCAGGCCATCATCACCATCACCACCCGCCACCGCCGCCACGGAGGGTGGCTGTGCCAGTTCTCGTGCGAGACGGGAGGCCCTGTCTCGCTGGATCTCAGAACTATAACAGCCCTTACACTGTCGGAGCTCCCAACCCGTACAGCTACAACGGCTATCCAGCCTACAGCTATAACAACACAGTGTATACTAACACTTACTCTTGTAGTAGTTTCCCTTCTCTCCCGCCCAGCAACGCCTCTGCCAATGCTTTCATGAACATGAATTTGGGAAACATTAGCGCACAGACTCAAAGCCAGACTCCCCAAGGACCAACTGTCACACCCTGCCAAGGAACTCTGCAGGGCATCCGGGCATGGTAGTGCGATCTTTGGACACAATAAAAAAACCTGTCTGGATGGATAGAGTCGTACATGTAAACCTCTTCAACTAATGCCGTCAAAACCACAATTTAAAATTGCATAAAACCTTACTGAAAGCAGGAGTCGGCTCTTACTCCACAGGCATATGCAGAAAAACTGACTGAAATAAACTACATGTATGGACATTTCTTTTCCCTCTGAGCCACAGTGTTTCAAAAACTGATTGAAGCTGTTGCGTTGTGGTTATAATAATGTTGCAGGTTATCCAAAACTATGCGTAATGGTTCAAATTTGATATATTGTGCTTAAACGAATAAAAGGTAAAATTGTATGGACGTTTGCGTTTACGCACAGGCGTGGATGTTTATGAATAAGGTGTAGCCTTTAATGAATTTTATTTGGATCCATAAAGTTGCAAGAAAGTAGCATGGCTCTTAAGTGTCGGACAATCCAGTATTATTCTTATTAAGTCTTTTTCCCCTCTTTTTTTAAACTGTGTGACTTGGGTTTGACCTTTAGGCTTTGTTTTTATTCTAAAACAAAGTGGGTGACACTGAACGCCAAAGACCTGACAAAAAGGGCGTTCTAGTCAGGCTGTTTCTGGGCTCAAGTTAAAACCACATAACGATGCAAATGATGGCGAAATTAAAGTTTTTAATAACCATCATGGCACGAATGATTGTTCTGTGTGCTTCTGTGCGTGTATCTGTTTTTTACTCATTTTAATTATTTATTTTTTGTCTGTTTTTGAATTATGTTGTTGAGTGAGGTTTAGTCCAACATTTCTTATCGTCTGTAATCGTTTCTCAAGCCAAGCATTTTTTTTTCTGTGAGAAAGCTTGCAGTAGACTTCGGCCTGAGACAAGAACCAGAAACAGAGAGAATTTAAAGGCGAGCTAATGTCCGGTCAGGATTCAGAGATGGACATTAACCAGACGGCCATCATCCCACAGAGCATATAAACGAGAAGAGCATCGGGGGGTGATAAATATAGTTAGGGCATCTCTTCTTCTGCTGAAGAGTCTAATAGTAATAATAATAATAATAATAATAATAATAATAATAATAGGTTTAAAGAAATTACCTACAAATGTGCCAAATTTATAATAAAAATAATATCATAATTAAATAATAGATTCTAATTTACACTCACAGTGAGGCAAACCGAGGCCCGCGCATATACTCTCCTTCTCACACACAGACACACACACTGTTGTTTAGAGATGGGCTTAAGCAAAGCCTTTACCCAACACGCACGGTCGAATACCCTGACGCTATTAATGGAGATAAATGGCAAAGTAAACAGCGTGTTTGTCTCCCCTGATAGCCTCACTGGTCACTTCCCCTGG
Source organism: Bujurquina vittata (assembly GCA_015106715.1). Classification (NCBI taxonomy): domain Eukaryota; kingdom Metazoa; phylum Chordata; class Actinopteri; order Cichliformes; family Cichlidae; genus Bujurquina; species Bujurquina vittata. Next base: position 42,756 of record VUQK01037677.1, on the reverse strand, counting down.
CTACCGCACTGCCGGTAGGACATACCTGGTGTCAGCTCTAAGTGCTGTAGAGTCACTAGTGTAAATAGAGCTGGCGACAGGACGGCGATGCCTGAGGACGCGGCTTGGCCACGGCTTCTCTGACAGGCACTGCTGCGATCGCTATCTTCTGCTTCCAAAGATAGCAGCTCAGCGGCTCATCGCTGCGCTATAGGCGTGGAGTTTCCTAAAACAAAGTGTCCAGTGGCAGCCACTCAAGGAGCTCACAATAGAACCAAGGCCCAAATATAGAGAAGGAAAAAGTGCGCGGAGGAGCGGGAATAAAAGCTCGATCATTCGGCTGCACCCCCATTTCTGGCTACATGGTCTCAGATGGAGAACGAAATGTTTTCCTGTGCGTATCGCAATCAGCGTTAATATCACCAAGTATATTGCAATATTAAATTCAACGTAAAGGTTACAAAAATTATAATAAAAAAATCACCTTGAATTGACAGCGTTTACACATATATATATATACTAATACTAATTTGACTGATGAAGCCAGCTGATTAAAAAAAAAGCCATACGCGTTCTACTCTTTCTGTGTTTGCACAATAGGCGTAATCTTATTAAAAACATTTATTTCTGTAGAGCATTTCAGTGCGCGTTTGGGTTAAAACTCCTCACTGGACAAAGGAAAGTAGGTCGAGAATATGAGTTTATTTGTTATGAAAGAGACGTGAGTGCGTGAAAGGTGGCTGTATCCCCTAATTATAATCAAGACACCATTTATACCAGACCATTTATGCCAATTTATGCTTATTAAGTAATAAGATGCACTCCCATGCAGATGTGTTGAATTTAAATCTTACATTTTGCAACTGTGAAATGAGGTCTTGTGGTTTGAGCACAGGAAGCTGTGCAAGAATTTTAATTTATCCCTTCCAGACAGTTAAAAACACGCTGGAGGTGATTTGGCTCTTTGACGCAAAGAGAGATTTCACTGTAATTAAGAGAAAGGAAACAAAACAACACGGAGGAAACAGATCGCCGAATCTGTCAGCACATCTCCTCATCTTAAAGGAAGGCCTGATTATGTAAACTTAGTCTTTATGGGTGAGGCCGTGAGTGCGTAGATATCTTTCATTCCGACTCCCATGTAACTTTGCAAAGCAAGAATCCTGTCCACATGGCGGCGCTAAACACCTGCTCGAGCAGCAAGGCAGAACCAGCAGAAGTCCATCATCACACCGGACTGAAGAGGAGTTTTTATTATTAAAAGGTTAAAACTGCAGATCTGTAAGACTGAAAATGCGCACAATTTTACGAGCCACTGCTATTGACAACTATAAATAATTGGATTCTTTACATTTATATGTATATTATTGTTCAATTCTATTAAGGACAAATAAGGGATGGAAGGAAATTTAAATCAGAATACCGTAGAAGGAAGTGGAAAGTAAAAACACATTTTCAGTTAGAGTTATTGCTGGTTTTAGAATAGAATGCTTTTATTGTCATCATACAGGATGTACAACGAGATTAGAATGTAAATTGCTCTATTGTAAAATGTTTTAAAACCAAACTCCGAGGTAAAAACCAGATCTGAGCGACACTTTTACGCACGCATAGTAATCTTGAAGCATCGGGTTTTCACACATGTAGATGACATTTGATGGTTGGTAAACAGAAAGGGAGCAGGCGAAAGATGATGATGAGGATGATGATGAAGAAGAAGAAGAAACTGGTAAAGCAAACAGAGCAGCTCTATAAAAATAGTCGAAAACATGAGTCTGACTCGTGTCTAACATCAGAAAGACAGTTCCAAATGATCAGCAGCGTCTGAGTCATTTCTTGAGCTCTGACAAATTCAGGATTGTTATTTTTTTTAATTAAATCATAGTACTCACACTGAAAGCTAAGTAAAAGAAAATTATATAGCCTGGAAAATCCGAGTCCATCGACACTGAGCAAAAAGGCCAGCGTTGAGCTGGGCGGTGCGAAGGAGGGACCAGCAGGCACAGATAACAGCCTATCAGAGCTTAACTGGAGCTGCAGCTGAAATACTGCTTGATAGTCTTGACAGATCCTGATATAGACCGCTCATTAGCACATCGGACTCTTCACCGCAATTAAATTACAACAATAAAGGAAAGAGCGAATCGTTAGTAAGGGATATTTGCGCACATCTTGATGCCTTCCAAGAAATCGCGAGAGAGAGTGACTAAACACCCGAATTATGACATTAAGTTTTTCATCCTTTTCGATCAAAGACATCCTCACCGGACTTGATGCCAGCGGCAGGTCGGGCGCCACGGAGGAGCTCTGCGCAAGGAAGCGAAACAACACGTGCACCGCTTATGGTGACGGAGCCATGGAGGACAACCGCATCCACCCGGAGACACTTTCCCCTCATCCCAGCGTTATCCGATCGGATACCTACACAGAGCAGGATACCGGAGAAGAAACAGAGCTTATAGAAGGTAAGATTTTTTATCTTCCCCTGTTAGGAACCGTAAAGAGCATATCAGTTACATTAATATGTAATTTTTAGCACTACCGTATAATTATTATTGTATCGAAAGAATTTTTAGTGCACCACACTTTGTTGTGGAAAAAGTGCAGCTGGAGCTGCAGAATCTGTGGGATTATTTAAAACCTATTGAAGCCATTTATCAGGGTGCTTACCTGAATTTGAACAGTAAAAAAGAGATTCAATAGAAAGCCCTCATGTTGGGCAGCATCAGTGCCTTGTTGGGATGACCTCTTAGCAAACACGTCACTGTGGCCTTGTGCTTTGTCACCTTGACATGCAGAGAAAGCACGTTTAATTGTGGTCACGCATTTCTATTGGATTTCAGTCGCTGCAGATCAGTGTGAGGAGCAGGGTGAAGAGCAGAAAAGGCCGCAGTGCGAGACTGTGGAGGAGGAGGGATGCCGCCGCAGCGGAGAGACGTCCAGCTGTTCGCCCGATGCGCCGCAGTGCAGGCCCGGCGCAAAGAAACGCTCCAGGTCGGCCTTCTCTCACACGCAAGTCCACGAGCTGGAGCGCCGCTTTAGCACTCAGAGGTATCTTTCAGGTCCCGAACGGGCCGACCTGGCTGAAGCCTTGAAACTCACAGAGACCCAGGTGAAGATCTGGTTCCAAAACAGAAGATATAAAACCAAACGGCGCCAGATGGCGACCGAGCTGGCCCTGTGCAGCTCCCCAAAGAAAGTGGCAGTCAAAGTTCTGGTGAGGGACGATCAAAAGCAATGTCATCAGGGGGTGGGAGTGCACATCCCCATGACTGTGCCGCTGTACCGGGGGTATCAGTACCACCCATACCTGCACTACTACCAGCAGCCCTGGAGCATGGACAACATGTTTTGTGGAGGGATGCTTTGAGGCTCTTTGGTTGAACTATGTTCAAGTGTCACTTCAAATACATCGTGTCTGCTTTCTAAGAGCTTTCTGCTCACTCGCTGGATTTTGCGACGCAAGGGACGTTTTAATATACGGAAAATCCTCTCGATGCATTTTGTTTTTGAATCGGAATGAACTCAGTATGCAAGAGAATTTCAGTTATAGTTGGTTTGATGTTTTGTAACCATTTACAAGTAAAAACAATTGTAAAGGGAAATACTACTGACTTCTTCAAACACCTTTAATGCCAGTTTTTTTTTATTTTTTGCTCAGTTTATGAATTTTATTTCCAAACGTAAGGTGCTGTTAAAAACAAACAAACAAACAAACAAACAAATAAAAACAATAAAAATGAAAATAAAATTAAATAAAGCCAATGAGCACGAAAGTTTAACGTCCTTTTTTGTGTGGGGGAAATAATTCTATAAAAATAATAATAATTTCTCTCATCGCACTAAATGCTTTCTTTACCCTGAGTCAGTTCTTTTTTTCTTTGCATTGTGCATCACAAAAACACAAAGTTTGAAACAGATTTGTAGATCACCCATTTCTGTCTCCTATTGCATAATTTGGAAAAATGATACACCATCATTTTTATATTTATGGTGGAAAATGTCGCACCAGTGCGTGTATTTTTTACACAGACTTTAAAAAAAAAATCTAAGGTCGCAAAAATAAAATACAAATAATGCAGATTTTGTTGTCATTAACGAAAAGAAAAGAAAAGAATCTCATATTTGACCCTTTACCTATACTTTAGTGTCAGATGGTGCGTAATATTGAAAACCATTGCAGAAATTTAAAGGTGGTATTTAATGGAGACATCTCTGCAATATCTTAAAACTAAGTGCTGACTGGGTGCCTCACGAGTTCACAGGATGATATATATGTTTTTTTTTCTTTATTTTTCTTCCCTTATGACTGCCAGCAACAGCCCATTGTAAGTGACTAGACAGAGCAGAAAGGAATCTGGAAGTTATACAAACCCAACAAGAGAAAGTAGCTTATCTTGATGTGTGAGAAGCTGACTGAGGCTCTGACACTTTTAGTAGGCATTTATTTTATTCATGGGACACCTTAATTGATCATGAAACTCAGCATTAACACCTGAAAGAAGATGTTCTTATTTAGCAGGGTACTAAAGCAACAGATTACAAAGCAATAAGTGTTTTTGAGGCAAATGTACTTTCTGTACATCATGTGGACATGCTCTATATTTTATGCTTTTAAAGTGTCTGGAAAAGGATGCCCATCTAGTTGTCTGATCACCGACGCTAGCATTTCAGCACTGCACAAACCTTTACATGATATTTAGAAGGTGAATCTTTGCTCTTGTTTTATTTTTTTAAAGGTGTTTTTTTTGTATGTGTGTAAGGACTCTTGCATAGGGTTGCTCTCTATGTGCTGCATGAGCCAGAGAGGCTCAATAGACCATGAAGATGTTGCACCATCCAGCCAGACTGCACAAGACAGTGCACATTAATCATGCTTTACTGAAAAGACTACACCCTCATCTTGAAGGAAACACACAGAGCTCAGACTCCACTGGAAAATGAAAAACATAATTCTTGTACAAGGGGACCAGTATTTTGGTTTGTTTTTAACTGATTATATTTACCAGCCAGAGGGAGTTATCATCCACGGCTGTGTTATTTGAAAGGAGCCTGCAGACCGCGGGGAAGGGCAAGATGCACAGATGAAATAATTACTCAGCAAAAAACTTTTGTAAAAATGTTCCTGAATTTGTGCAGCATGTTTACTTTGATACTACAAGGTACAAAGGACTTGCAAGCTCCCAAAAGCATGGTAGTGTATTCTATGCTCAAGCCCAAACAATATTATTATTATTATGAATCAACAACATTTAAGAGGCCGTGACATTAAAGAACTGGGATGTAAAATGAATGCTTCAGCTTCCACTTTCCCAACACAGGCTGCTTTGGCAGAGAGGATCACCTTTTGCTGCACTCTGGCTCCAACCCAAACCCCATCTATCTCTTAAATCAAAACACCACTTCAGACTATAGTAAGTGGTTGGCACTGTGCACAGCAGGTTTCAGGGTGGGAGGGAAAACACATCTTCTTTTGAATGTCCAATTATAACTCACCAATAAAGTATTTTCATTTGCACATATTTGCTTTTGTAGACTTAGAAAAACAAGACTTAACTGCAGAAAAGGTCACGGCGTAACGTTGTTGCTCCATGTTACGCCACTTTTTATGTGCTCTGATTATTCACATTGTGCTGGTGAATAGTTGGTCTAGTCAGTGTTTTCTGCCGTGACAAGATAAGACTTTTTCTATTCCTGCACTTATCCTGTGATGTGTCGCACTCATCTAAATTTCCACAGACACACAAAAAAGAAGCACAGTGAAAAGGAGACTGTGACAAAGGATAAGTTTAAGGTCATGCATGACCTTAAACCTTAAATGTATGATGAACACTTTGTTTTCGGCAGTGTTACGTGGCCTTTTTCTGTCTGAAGAAACTACTCTTTCCATCAGATAATTGTAAATTTAATTAATGCTGTCAGTTTTAATGTAATTGTTCTCATCTAACTAACTGTTGAACTGATTGGAAGCATTATAATACAAAGTTTAAGGGAAAAACACACACACACACACACACGCACACACACACACACACACACACACACACACACACACACACACACACAAGTGGCTAGACAGTCACAGAGATTAGAAAACAGCCGGCAATTTAGTCATAATATGTAAATCACTCTATACTGTATGAATGCAAAACTAAACATGAATGCACATACTATCTCTATTTGCATTTAAAAGACAGGAATGGCACCGCCAGGAGATTTTGGATTTATAGTGACATATCTCAGAAACTATGGAATAGTTTTCAAATAAATATAAATCAAATTTTATATCCACTCAGACAAACTTTAATAACTGGACCTTTTATGGCTTTATCAAGTCAGTTCATTGGTTCTGTATTTAGTAAGATTACATTCCTCTATGCAGCAGTAATTACAAAAATTACTGTTATTTATGGAAATGTCTTTTGTATTGACTAGTCAATGTGCCTTAGATAACAAGCCACCATAATCTATCTATCTATGCATATAACCTAGCATGCGTGTCTTTCAATTGTAGGAGGAAGCTGTACCCAGAGGAACTCCAAGGGAGAACATGCAAACATGCAAACACAAAAAGGTGCCACCACACCACCATGTCAAAATCATCTGTATGTCATCCATCAATGACAATTTAGCACCGAAACAGTGAGCTACTTCAACAAATGCAAGAGTCAAAGGTGGAAGCAACAAGCACTTTTCACCACTCGAGGCAAAACCTCACCGTTGAGTAAAAACAGGCCTGCATCAAGTCTGCGACTTACTGACGTCACTAAACTTTGCATTCTTCTTATGTGATACTTTTCAAGTCTTTCAGTTGTTGTTTGTTTTGGGGGTTTACTCCCTTCAGTCTCCTATTTAGCAGTAAAATGCTAGTAAAATGCTCTGAAAGGTTTTAAGTCAGGAGATTGACTGGGCCGGTCTAAAATCTCCCACTTCCTGCCCCTGATGAAGTCATTTGTAATTTTGGCACTGTGTTGTGAGTCATTAGCTTGCTGCATGATGAAGGATCTCCCAGCCAGTTTGGTTGCATCTTTCTTTAAATTGACAGACAAAATCTTTCTGTAGATTTCTGAGTTTGTTGTACTGTTGCCATCATGAATGACATCATCAATGAAGATTAATGAGCCAGAAGAAGCCATGGAAGCCCAAACCATGACATTACCTCTACTGTGTTTCACAGATGAGCTCGTATGTTTGGGATCGTGAGCAGATCCTTTCTATCGCCAAACTTTACCTTTTCCGTTCTCTTGGTAAAGGTTATTCTTTGTCTCATTAGTCCATAAAACTTTCCCCCAGAATCCCAACCTCACCTACGCTGTGCCTTTTAGGTGACGTATTAAATTAGATAGAGAACCACATATATCAATTCTTACTGCACTGTCCATCACTAAGAAAACTATCCTCATGAACTGGAAATAATTTATGTATTACACAATATAGAAATTAACTTTAAGACAACATAAGCTTGGAAAGAGTGGCTGCCATCTCAAAAAAACAATTTAACAAATTCAATTCTCTCTGGTTCCCACTGATCAACTCCATTACATAGTGGAGGTTGTCGCCCGTCTCCTGGCTGGGTCCCTTCGTGCATGGGGGTGGTCCGTTCCATCTTGGGCGCACCCCTGGTTGGGGTGGGTTGTCCCACGTCGGACATCTAGTTTGTGTTCAGGGGATTTGAGGGTGCCCACCACCCACTGATTATCGGATAGCTGCCCCCACAATTTTAACAGCACTATAGTTTCCATACAGACATACTCACTTTTTACACTACACACTCTCATATATTCCAGCACGTGCATCCAGCATTTCAACCTCCAGATGAGTGGGGAGGGGAGTGGACAGGTCTTCTCACTCCCACGTGTCCTATTAGTGATTTACATCTTCTGGTGAAGCTTCTTTACTTTTGTTCATGAAGTCTTCTGCAAACAGCTGGCTAGTGTTTGTGCAATGGCTCTGATTGATTCCATCTTCTTTCAGCTTCATAATTCCTTTTTTTTCACCCATCAACAGCTCTTGGATTTTCAGAGGTAGCAAAAGTACAGACATTCTGTACTTAAGTAGAAGTACAGATACTTGTGTTAAAAATACTCTGGTAAAAGTTGAAGTACTGATTCAACTTCTTTACTCAAGTAAAAATAAAGAAGTACATGCTCTTAAGTGTACTCAGATTAAGAAAGTAAAAGTAACTCGTTAAAGGACATTTCTTCCAGCTATTATTATGTAAAGCTAAATGAACCTTACATATATTATTATAATAAAATAGTATAAACTGAGAATACAAACATTATTCCAAGCAAAATTCTCATGAATGGACTCAGCTTGAATCTGTTACCTACATTGTAGAGGGTGCTTCCACACATACAGTCAGGGGTTAAAGTGGGGGAACTCTAAGATCAGCTGTGGTGGCTTGGCGTGGGAAAACAATCAATAATTTCTACTGTGAGCTCCAGCAGATTTTCTTTGTGTACACGCTGTGATCACTGATGTGCTGCTGCTTCTCTGAGGTTTACTGCTCTTGGTGGATAATTTCTTCCCCCTACACCAGGGATCTTCAAATCCAGGCCTCGAGGGCCGGTGTCCTTCAGGTTTTATATGTGTCCCTGATCCAACACACCTGAATCAAATGAATGAATTACCTCCTCAGTATGCAATAAAGTTCTCCAGAGTCCTGCCAATGACTTCTAGATTTGACTCAGGTGTGTCAAAGCAAAGACACATCTAAAAGTTGCAGGGCAACGGCCCTCGAGGCCTGGATTTGAGGATCTATGCCCTACTCTGACATTCTTCTGTTTGTATAAAGGTTGAATTCAATGAATGGATTAAATTCAAACACATCTCTGCTACACTTGATGTACCAAACCAAACTCTGACCATGAACGCAGACACTGTGCACCAGTCCAGCACAGAGCTTTGCTGTAAATACAGTGCAGCAAACTAACCTGTTATCCTGCACTAAACTGCAGTATTTTCATGCAGCCTTTAAATAACAAAAAGGTCCTCATTCTGGGAAATACAGCAGATGTACCTTTAGCTTGCAGATAAACTGTGTGACAAACTGCACGCAAACAGTTTGTGTGTTTGCTGATAATTCTGAGCTGATAGAAATGTCACATTGTAAATTATCCGCCTCAACACTCCCAACCACAGCTTACGAACATCTGCACTCGGTCCAGCTTCCTGTAACCCTTCAGTACATTGCAATAAATGATGCATAAATTATATGATTTTGCCCTCTTTCATCATTTCATTATGCAATAAGCCCTGGGGATGGAGGTTACTCCAGTAGGATTGGCTTTTGTGTGCTATTTCATTTCAGATCAGCTCAGATTGGTTTGATGTCTGAAGGCGCAGTGATCGGAAGTAAAAACCTCCCTCTGTTTGGAAATTGTAAGCAGTAGAAAGTACAGATATTTGTGTTAAAATGTAGGGAGTAAAAGTAAAACGTTGTCAGAAAAATAAATACTCACGTTATGCACAGATGCCTGAAAAATCTACTTAAGTACAGTAACAAAGTATTTGTACTTTGCTACTTCCCAACTCTGCTGGTTTTTATGTTGGTTTGACAAAAGGTGGTAGCTCCTGTACTGTGTATCAGATCCAGATGTAAATACCTGGAAATAAAAACTGAGATGTTGATCTTTTGCCTCACATTGATTTTCTGATGTCACACCCAAACGTATTTAGTCTACAGCAAAAATAAAGGGACTGGCTTCACTGTTGCAATACTTTTGGAAGAGTGTTATTTTGAGGCTGTATCACCCACACCTACGTGGAATTGCCCGAAATCGTGGAGGCTAGCACCAAGTCAGTGGTCACAGAGGACCATGTTAATGTTCACTGTCAACGTACAAAAAAAAAGAGAAATAAAAATCATATTCATCATTTAAGCCATGATTGTTTTGACTGGATTTGGATCTTCATAAAGGCATGAACTGAACCTCTTGACTGTCTTTGTGGTGTTGGTGCCTTTTGGAACATTTTTAATTCTTTTACTACAAATAATGGATTGCTGTGTGGTTCAGCCAATCCTGGAAGTTTTCTGAATCTATGGTGAGCCCATAAACAATGCTAGCATGGCAACATGAACATAAATATAACATAACATTCTTTCTTTCTTTCTTTCTTTCTTTCTTACTTTCTTTCTTTCTTTCTTTCTTTCTTTCTTTCTTTCTTTCTTTCTTTCTTTCTTTCTTTTTTATTATTAAAAATGTGAACTCTAATTAATAGGTGACTAATAACCGTCACCTAGTGCTGGGAAAGAAAACTCCCTTTTAATAGAACCAAACCTCTGGCAGAACAAGGCTCCTATCAGCTGTGTATACATAGATCTCCTGATCTATACAGATCTGTGTGATGGTATCCATTGGTAACATCACATTGGTTCCTCATGTTCAAGCATCTTAGAGCTCACATTTGTAACATCATATTGAAACTGGATGAGAGGAGCAAGGGCTGGATGAGAAACTGAGGGATGCTGTATGAATGTGGCCTAAAGCGCAATTAGCGTATGCTCTACTAATATCTTGCTTAGCATAAACGTTTTCGCTGCGAGAATGGATACCTAACAGTTTACTCAACAGTCAGAATTGAATTAAGAATTTTTGAGACTCACTGTCACCAGTTTGGCTCACCGTCAGCTGTTGAGCTGCGCCACTGTCATCATGGCATCTGTAAAGCACATTAATGACTCCTGGTAAACCTCTAAAATTATATACTGAGGTGTTTAAAACTAGGTCTGCATTGCTTTATAATGATCTCATAGCTACTTGCACTTTTTGTGCTGGATGTAAATAGAAGCGTCATCATGCAAAACTAACTATGATTAATTCAGTTGTAATGAATGAGTGATTTGTGACCACTGCACCAGCTTCACGTTTATCCTCCAAGTTCAACAACAGCTCAAAAGTGCTTGCTAGCCTTGTCAGACTTTCTGTAGATATGACAGCTTGCAAACTCACACAAACCCAGTATTCTTTGCTCATTTCTTGGGAATCACTCTCGGATCACAGCCTTGTCACTTCTTCTTCAGGGAATGTTCTCCAGTTAGTAGTCCACCGTGAAATATTACTCTAAATGTGATGCTCAAGTATGTAAACATTTTGCGTTGCGCTTTGTTTTTGTGTCTCCTTGTGAGTAGACTCGGACAGAGCAGAGAGAGTGAGAGAAAGGAAGGAGAACCAGACAGCAGTGCAGGAAGAACATGTTTGTCTGCCTCTTTGAACAATCACTCGCACCAGCTCCCACAACTTAACAGAGTATTAATAGTAGATTTAAATAACACTTAATAATGTGAATGGAAACAAGCAATTACCCGCTGTCTTTTATGTTGCGGAGGAATGCCTCCAAGGTGGGGCTGCCTCTGTAGTGTGCAACATAGGAATGACAGTCCTCACCTAATCCATGCTTGGCTGCACTTTTAAGATACAGATCTATTGACAGAGAATTCTCACAAGGCTCCTGAGCAGTAATTATACATGCATTTCCGATGCGCCTATTGCAACAAGAATCATTTTCTCAAGGGCCTTGTTGATTTAACAATACCACATAACGGCTGCTGGCACTGAGACTGCCTGGTGAAATGAATGGATTTAAAGCTCACGCGACACTGAGACTGGGAGAAGCTCTCACTCTCACGAGTGTGCCCAAAACGATTCAGAGTCTGCCAGTTGCTGACTGTGCTGTCAGGAACATCCAAGTGTTTGTTTTTTGTTTTTGTTTTTTTTTTAGGGGAGGGG